>SJYX01014223.1:11470-23034 GCA_006410675.1 Oreotragus oreotragus | reverse complement strand
GTGTGAGCTGAGTGCAATTGTGCAGTAGTTTGCACATTCTTTGGCATTGCGTTTCTTTGGGATTGGAATGAAAACTGACTTTTTCAGTCCTGTGGCCACTGTTAGTTTTCCAAATTTCCTGGCTTAGGAGCTCTAAAATTTCAGACTGATAATTATTTTTTCTAAGATTTTTATACCCTGATCCTAAGTTTCCTGTAATTCAGTAACCAGGATAATTGGCTTCAACCAAAAATTAACACTTTGCCTTTTATCCTAGTGGTCTAATTTAATTTCATTTAAAATACTGTTCCTTAGGAGCAATCCATAATCATTCTTTTCAATGACATATTTTATCTACCAGTTGAGTGTTTTCACATTAGATATTTACATTTCCTCCCAGACAGACACAGAGTAAAGTCTGAGAAAAATATTATTTTTAACCTTCAATCAAAGTGTAAGTAAGAAACCATGAAAATTAAGTTTTAGACAACGTGATCATCATTCTCTAATGCATTTGCTTATTTTTTCCTATAAAATCATTTTCACTTCTATTTATGATTCTGATGTCTCACATTGCATCAAAAAAATGAAGAAAAAAGTAGCATGAGTCCAAATGGTTGTTACCTGTCCTTTTCTACTAATGATAGCACTATTTGAAATAGAAATTCTCTTCTTTTCTCCTTTCAGCTATACATTAATACTGGATTTTAAATATTCCAGACCAGTGGTATTTATTACTGTGAAGTAAATGTAGCTTGCAGGTTGAACATTCTGTTTTAACTTATTAAACTGATCAGTGACAACAGATGGAAGTGCTGGAAATGTTTCCACTACACATTTTATTTGAGCAATACATTTATCATACTGCTTATAGCAGAGCAATGAAAACTGAACGTTTCCCCCCAAAGCAGGTCTTAAATTTTCTCTAGTTTCCTTAAGTAACTCTGCTGTAGATGAAAAGATAAGGAACTATAATTTTTTTTTGGTGCTATTAGTGAAAGGGACTCATTCTGAGTCAAAAATATTTCACCTTAAATATGTACATGTTGTCTTATAATTTAAATTATCTTATAAAATATTGTTTTATAAACCTTATATATCACACCAGTATATTTCATATCAAACTTAAATGTGTAATTTTAGTGAAATATATTATCTCAGTCTACAGTGACATTTTCAAAGAAGAAATAAAGGATGACTATAAAAATCAATCTACCCTGTAATCTGAGGAAAGTACCTACAGACTATTACAGAGTTACAGTCTTCACTTACAAGGCTGAATCATAGCATCTTAATGTTTGAATTCCAGGTTTATGCTGGGAAACAAATGAATCAACTGGTAATTGTGAGCTGCATAAACCCAGATGCAGTCTTCAGGAATGAATGTCTTATTCAAGATATGTTTCTAAATTATATAATCCCCATATCAAATACATAGTGACTGTGAAGAGCATGTACTGCCAGCTTTTTGTGTGTGTGCATAGCATCTTTGATAGTTTCACAATAGCCTTCTAATTGGAGAAGAAAATGGCAACCCACTCCAGTATTCTTGCCTGGAGAATCCCATGAACAAAGGAGCCTGGTGGGCTAAAGTCCCTGGGGTCGCACAGAGTCAGACATGACTGAAGCGACTTAGCACAGCATAGGACAACACAGTGCAGCCTTCTAATAAATGGTGGATATACCCAATCAGAAAAGAATGAAATGCATGACTATAACCAGAATTTCAGAGAAAAAAAATCAATTAAAAAGATAAGATGTGCTTAGCAACTCCATTTACCTCTCCAGATCCATTCCCCACAGTATTCCAACTTACATCATGCTCCAGGTGGCCGACATGTTGAAATATATAATCAGATCTCCTGCACTCTTTCAGCTGGGGAAGCCTGGGCAATTCTGGAGGTAGAGATGAAAGCAAGGTCAAGGATTTGCTGACCCCGATTCTCTTCCTTTGAAGTCATTTCAGGCTGGCCGTCCCCCTTGAAAAGATGACACTACTGAACTCAAAATGGCCTACTCTACGCAATTCCTTTTGGTTCTGAAAACCTCTCCTACCCTACATCACTGCTATACCTAGAAAGGCTAACATTTGCTTCTGTGAGCAAGCTTCTAGGATTTTGTACCTATCTTTGTGTTTTTCAAGACTCCTAGTCACTTCTTTTTAATTTGGCACCTTATAAATAAAACATCTTCAAATCATCCTAATATGAGTGTGTTATTTTCTGATACAGCCATTGATATCAGGAGTGTCCTAAATAACTTACCCTTAAAATGAGATTATGAGAGTTGGTTGGTTATATAATCCAGGGGTTCATAGATAACCTCTATTCTGGGGAAAAAATAGGATACAAGTAACCTATGGCCTGACATGGCATCATAATTGCTCAAATTTTTACTGCCAGTAACATTGGATAAATATAGTTGGAGGAAACAGCATTGTGAGATTGAGTGCTTTGACACTATTCAATGGAAAAGACAGTGATTTTAAAGTTCAAATGTTCATCTGATTTCTTCTAATGCCCCTAGAGAATTAATATAAGGCAAAGAGAAATTTGAAACTATGTGAAATCAAAAATACGTGTAGAACAACAAAATGTATAACAACTTTCATGAAGACTCTTATTTTCTCTAGTCACAAGGAACACGTGGCTGAGACCATGCATAGGAATGTATGAGTTGGAGTTTTAGCCATAAATTAAATGCCCAACTCCTCCACTAGAAGAGAAGGAGCAGGATGCAGAGATGTGGTCCAGGAACAACTAAACAGATATTAATGAGATATTGAAACTTTAACTTTCCCCGAAACCTTCCTCCATCTGAAAAAAATAAAATAAAAATCATTCCATCCTCAGCTCTGGTTGCATCTGGAACAATTAGCGTCATAAGATAACAAAATTCTTTTTAGAAATATGTTCTCTTTCTCCCCTTTTGTCCAGATGTACAATAAGACTTATATCTCAGCATTTTCCAGTGTGGTCTATTCTAGGAGAAGATGGTATATATATCACATGAGTTAAAATATTTCACAAATATAAACTTTGGGAACTGTGTGGTATTTGGTTCTAAATGTGTTAGACCACATGTAGAATTTAAGGTTCAGTTCAGTCGCTCAGTTCTGTCTGACTGTTTGCAACCCCATGGACTGCAGCACACCAGGACTCCCTGTCCATCACCAGCTCCTGGAGTTTACCCAAACTCATGTCCATCAAGTCAGTGATGCCATCCAATCATCTCATCAGCTGTCATCTCCTTCTTCTCCTGTCTTTAATCTTTCCCAGCATCAGGGTCTTTTCAAATGAGTCAGTTCTTCACATCAGGTGGCCCAAAGTATTGGAGTTTCAGCTTCAGCATCAGTCCTTCCAATGAACACCCAGTACTGATCTCCTTTAGAATGGACTGGTTGGACCTCCTTGAAGTCCAAGGGACTCTATGTGTAGAGTGCACTTTTGGACTCTGAGGGAGAGGGAGAAGGAGAGGGAGGGGGAGAGGGTGGGATGATTTGGGAGAATAGTATTGAAATATGTGTACTATCATGTAGGAAATGAATCGCCAGTCTGTGTTCGATGCAGGATGCAGGATGCTTGGGGCTGGTGTATGGGGATGATCTGGTTTTCCCTACTTTCTTCAATTTAAGTCTGAATTTGGTAATAAGGAGTTCATGATCTGAGCCACAGTCAGCTCCTGGTCTTGTTTTTGTTGACTGTATAGAGCTTCTCCATCTTTGGCTGTAAAGAATATAATCAATCTGATTTCGGTGTTGACCATCTGGTGATGTCCATGTGTAGAGTCTTCTCTTGTGTTGTTGGAAGAAGGTGTTTGCTATGACCAGTGTGTTTTCTTGGCAAAACTCTATTATTCTTTGCCCTGCTTTATTCCATATTCCAAGGCCAAATTTGTCTGTAACTCCAGGTATTTCTTGACTTCCTACTTTTGCATTCCAGTAAGTGGCACCCCACTCTGGCACTCTTGCCTGAAAAATCCTACGGATGGAGGAGCCTCGTAGGCTGTAGTCAACGTGGTCGCTAAGAGTTGGCACGACTGAGTGACTTCACATTCGCTTTTCATTCCCATGCATGGGAGAAGGAAATGACAACCCACTCTAGTATTCCTGCCTGGAGAATCCCAGAGACAGAGGAGCCTAGTAGGCTGCTGTCTATGGGGTCGCAGAGAGTCGGACACGGCTGAAGCAACTTAGCAGCAGTAGCCCCTATAATGAAAAGGACATCTTTCAGGGGTGTTAGTTCTAAAAGGTCTTGTAGATCTTCATAGAACCATTCAACTTCAGCTTCTTCAGCATTACTGGTTGGGGCATAGACTTGGATTACTGTAATATTGAATGGTTTGCCTTGGAAATGAACAGAGATCATTCTTTCATTTTTGAGATTGCATCCAAGTACTGCATTTCGGACTCTTGTTGACCATGATGGCTACTCCATTTCTTCTAAGGGTTCCTGCCCACAGTAGTAGATATAATGACAGAACGTGGTTCATTGGAGAAGGAAATGGCAAACCACTTCAATATTCTTGCCTTGAGAACCCCATGAACAGTATCAAAAGGCAGAATGATAGGCTACTGAAAGAGAAACTCCCCAGGTCAGTAGGTGCCCAATATGCTACTGGAGATCAGTGGAGAAATAATTCCAGAAAGAATGAAGGGATGGAGCCAAAGCAAAAACAATACCCAGTTGTGGATGTGACTGGTGATAGAAGCAAGGTCTGATGCTGTAAAGAGCAATATTGCATAGGACCTGGATTATTGCATAGGCTGTCTCTTATACACATCTAGATGTGTATAAGAGACAGACCTAGATGTCTTCCAGAAAGAATGAAGGGATGGAGCCAAAGCAAAAACAATACCCAGTTGTGGATGTGACTGGTGATAGAAGCAAGGTCTGATGCTGTAAAGAGCAATATTGCATAGGACCTGGATTATTGCATAGGAAGCTGGAATATTGCATAGGAACCAGGTCCATGAATCAATGCAAATTGGAAGTGGTCAAACAAGAGATGGCAAGAGTGAACGTTTACATTCTAGGAATCAGCAAACTAAAATGGTTTGGAATGGGTGGATTTAACTCAGACACATTCTAGTTAAGTGCATTTCTTATCTGCCATTGTTCCTTTATCATTACTAACATTAGACAAACTAAATGCCTTATATACAATTACAGTATTATATAAATATTGATTCTAATCAAGAAACTGGAGAGTTGCTTAATTAGTAGCAAGAAGTTAAATGATTTTTTTATACTCAAGGTCTTACTGTGTACCATATCACACAAAACAGGTTACCCTTAAGGAAAAGTAGAATGGTGCAAGTATCAACCATTAGATGTGTATAAGAGACAGGTCCAACTCTGTACTATACAATTACAGTATTATATAAATATTGATTCTAATCAAGAAACTGGAGAGTTGCTTAATTAGTAGCAAGAAGTTAAATGATTTTTTTATACTCAAGGTCTTACTGTGTACCATATCACACAAAACAGGTTACCCTTAAGGAAAAGTAGAATGGTGCAAGTATCAACCATTACAGTGCTATAATACAGAGCACTATAGAATTTATATAATTCATTCTTTCTCATATAATGTTTCCTAAGAAAAAAGAGCATTTTCATACTAATTTTGTATACTCAGTCTTGTACACAAAATGGATGCTAAAGAGAATGTCGGTCAAAATTAAATCAATTAAAATTACTTTGCATTAGTAGACATAAAATAAGATTAAAACGCTTTAAAAATGAGATTGGTATCATAAAATATCCAGAAATGCAAATCAAAGTTGTTTTGGGGGGGTTTTGCATAAAAATGGTGCTTTGTTGATATGGTTACAGAGGATTCACTGTTTCTTTCAAATAATCAGCTATATTTAAAAGCTTTTTTAACACTCTTTTTTACAAAGAACTAATCATTCTGCCCTTAATGATAGCAAAATCTTTGTACAATTGAATCATATCCAAGCCACTGATTTCATTTTGACAACTGTCGTTCCAAAATCATTTGCAAAGCATGTGTTTTTACAGCTCTCAAAGAACTGACATTCTAATGAGGAACAGTAATTTGATGATCCTGAAATTTAAGGTTTTCCACTTCTAATTTCCTTGCTAGATTTATTTTTGTTTATTTTGTTTTAGTGGTAAAGATAGATTTAGTCAAACCTAAAATATTTTTTTCTTATTGATGATTACTAATATATCTTTTTTTTTTTCATTTTAAAAGATTAGTAGGGCTGCTATGTGACTACATAACTTTAACTTATTCATCAACTGAAGGAAGGTTCAGAAGTTGCAGTATCTGAGCTCAGCATAGAATTAGTACACACTAAAAAAATAGTGGAAAAAAAAAAAAGGTTCAGTCCTTCAATTCCTTAATCAATCATCATCTTCTAAAAGCAAGGCAAACAAATTATTATAAGCACTGTCAATAGAGCACGCTTAAAAATATTCTGAAAAGTAAAAAGCAAATTTCTTGAATACAGCAAAGATTTGATAACTCACGTTGATGTAGGGGGGAAGAAATTTTCCTCTGTCCTTCTAGGTTCTTCTGGCTGGTCTAAGAATTAAATCGACATGAGATAGATTAACAGGGAAAAAAATCAAACAAAAGTTTAGTAACCTGTGTATATGGGAGAGACCCAGGAAAACTGAGTAACTCACCAAAGTGACTGAAATATTTACCTTAAATACTTCAGCTAAAGACAAAAGAGGATGTTGGGAAGTAGTGGATTGGGATTTTGAAGGGGAGAAAGGTGATTGACAGGAGAGAGAAAAGCAAATGTTTGGTAAACAAGTGTTTGCTAGGCCATAGAGAGACAATGGGACAAAGAGAAGAATTTTAACAAATAGACCCTGCTAGGTTCCTCCCTGCAACACACTTAGATTTTACTATAGTTATCTATGGGGATAGCTTTTTCCCTGAATCAGGTCTTCTATCTATATTCATCAGGCAATTCTGGAAGGCTACAGTTTCTTTCTGAATCATTTGGGCTTTGACTGTTTTCAGCTCAAAATGATCTACATGCCAAAAGAGACATTTTGGGGTGGAAAATTTTGCTCCCTTATAAAACATTGAATTTTTTAAAACTAAATGCCATGCTATTAGAGAGCAAGCCCATTCATAAAAATCTGCAGAGATCAGTCTAGTCTCTAAATTTAATATTTTTGGTGAATTAATGAACATGATTATAATAACAAAATTAAATAAAAGCTTTAATCATTTTTCCTGAGGTTTTNAACATTGAATTTTTTAAAACTAAATGCCATGCTATTAGAGAGCAAGCCCATTCATAAAAATCTGCAGAAATCAGTCTAGTCTCTAAATTTAAGAAATTCAATATATTTTCGGTGAATTAATGAACATGATTATAATAACAAAATTAAATGAAAGCTTTAATCATTTTTCCTGAAGTTTTGCACTTTGAATAGCTTATAATATTGTTAGAATACACTGTCTAATCTTTTATTTCCATTTTTCTAGGAGTTTTATAGCAAGTCTGGACTCATTAAAATTCTCTCATCACTTTATACCTTTATTATTTCTTTATATTTCTGGTAGAATAATTAACCAGAGTTTTAAAACCTGAAATAATCTGAATTTTTATAGTCTACCAATGAAAACAGTATGCTTACTGTGAGGATTTACTTTGTCTACATTTTTCTCCATTCAATCAATAAGACTGTTGAGTAGAATTTTAAAATATTGTCTTTGTTCATAAGTTATGGTAATAATTCAGGTCAAATAAAATCAATTACTTGTAAACAATACTTGTAATTTATTTGGATTTTGAAGCATTTTGAAAGCAGCTCTTTTTCCTGTTTCCTGTATGCCTGTTTCTATTCCCCCAAACCTTAAAGGAACCTAATATTAGGAACAAAATCACTAAGCAATTTAACCTGAACTCCCGAATTAGGCTCTCCTGAGTGTCCACGATGCCTTGCCTAACTTGATGATCTTTATCCTACATTAAAAGAAGTAAGAATGAAGAATTAAGTAGTTAACGAATGACTAGTTTCCAACCCCACAAAGTTATTTTAGCAGGCAGATCATGTGAGCAAGATAACATCTGAAGAAAGAGACAATCTGCATGCAATGGAAAATGATGTAAAAATTTTTTTCTCTTTAAAAATTGGCATAGCTGAGCAAAGCCAGTCTTGGGACATGAGTCCACCTTTTACCCAGATTGCCAGCTTTTCTTCTTAAAGCAACTTTCCACCAACACTTGCCTCTCATATGGCTTTTGAGTAGCAAGAAACCAAACCTGAGTTCAGTAAAAAATTTAAAAATGTATTTGCTTTGTATGAAGCGTGACCTTCTAGAACTAACACCCATAAAAGATGTCCTTTTCATTATAGGGGACTGGAATGCAAAAGTAGGAAGTCAAGAAACACATGGATTAACAGGCAAATTTGGCCTTTGAGTAAAGAATGAAGCAGGGCAAAGGCTAATAGAGTTCTGCCAAGAGAATGCACTGATCATAGCAAACACTCTCTTCCAACAATACAAAAGAAGACTCTACACATGGACATCACCAGATGGTTGACACTGAAATCAGATTGATTATATTCCTTGCAGCCAAAGATGGAGAAGCTCTATACAGTCAGCAAAAAAATAAAAAAAAAAAAAACACTGGGAGCTGACTGCGATGATCTCCTTCTTGCCAAATTCAGACTGAAATTGAAGAAAGTGGGGAATGCCACTAGACCATTCAGGTATGACCTAAATCAAATCCCTTATGATTATAGAGTGGAAGAGAGAAATAGATTTAAAGGACTAGATCTGATACAGAGTGCTTGATTAACTAAGGACAGAAGTTTGTGACATTATACAGAAGACAAGAATAAAGACCATCCCAAAGAAAAAGAAATGCAAAAAAGCAAAATAGCTTTCTGAGGAGGCCTTACAAATAGCTGTGAAAAGAAGGGAAGCAAAAAGCAAAGAAGAAAAGGAAAGATATACCCATTTGAATACAGAGTTCCAAAGAATAGCAAGGAGAGATAAGAAAGCCTTTCTCAGTGATCGATGCAAAGAAATAGAGGAAAACAATAGAATGGAAAAGACTAAAGATCTCTTCAAGAACATTAGAGATACCAAGGGAACATTTCATGCAAAGATGGGTTCAATAAAGAACAGAAATGGTATGGAACCAACAGAGTAGAAGATATTAAGAGGTGGCAAGAATACATAGAACTGTACAAAAAAAGATCTTCATGACCCAGATATTCACGATGGTGTGATCACTCACCTAGAGCAAGACATCCTGGAATGTGAAGTCATGGGCCTGAACAAGCATCACTATGAACAAAGTTAGTGGAAGTTTTGGAATTCCAGTTGAATTATTTAAAATCCTGGAAGATGATGCTGTGAAAGTGCTGCACTCAATACGTCAGCAAATTTGGAAAATTCAGCAATGGCCACAGGACTGGAAAAGGTCAATTTTCATTCCAATCCCAAAGAAAGACAATGCCAAAGAATGCTCAAACTACCACACAATTACACTCATCTCACACACTAGCAAAGTAATGCTCAAAATTCTCCAAGCCAGGCTTCAGCAATACATGAACTGTGAACTTCCAGATGCTCAAGCTGGTATTAGACCCACAGGGATGGTAAGGAAAGGGAGGAGGGAGGGGGGTCCAGGATGGGGAACATGTATATACCAGTGGCAGACTCATTTTGATGTATGGCAAAACCAATACAATATTGTAAAGTAATAAGCCTCCAATTAAAATAAATAAATTTATATTTTTAAAAAATGAATTCCAGGATGGGGAACACGTATATACCGGTGGCAGACTCATTTTGATATATAGCAAGACCAATACAATATTGTAAAGTAATAAGCCTCCAATTAAAATAAATAAATTTATATTTTTAAAAAATAAAAAAAAAAAAGAAAAGAAAAGACAGAGGAACCAGAGATCAAATTGCCAACATGCTGGATCATCAAAAAAGCAAGGGAATTTCAGAAAAACATCTATCTCTGTTTTATTGACTATGTCAATGCTTTTGACTGTGTGGATGACAATAAACTGTGGAAAATTCTGAAAGATATGGGAATGCCAGACCATCTGACCTGCCTCTTGAGAAACCTGTATGCAGGTCAGGAAGCAACAGTTAGAACTGGACATGGAATAACAGACTGGTTTCAAATAGGAAAAGGAATACATCAAGACTGTATACTGGCACCCTGCTTATTTAACTTACATGCAGAGTACATCATGAGAAATGCTGAGCTGGAAGAANTATGCAGGTCAGGAAGCAACAGTTAGAACTGGACATGGAATAACAGACTGGTTTCAAATAGGAAAAGGAATACATCAAGACTGTATACTGACACCCTGCTTATTTAACTTACACGCAGAGTACATCATGAGAAATGCTGAGCTGGAAGAAGCACAAGCTGGAATCAAGACTGCCAGGAGAAACATCAATAACCTCAGATATGCAAGTGACACCAACCTTATGGCAGAAAGTGAAGAAAAACTAAGGAGCCTCTTGATGAAGGTAAAAGAGGAGAGTGAAAAATCTGGCTTAAAACTCAACATTCAGAAAACTAAAATCATGGCATCCAGTCCCATCACTTCATGGCAAATAGATGGAGAAACAGTGGAAACAGTGGCTGACTTTATTTTTCTGGACTCCAAAATCACTGAGGATGGTGATTGCAGCCATGGAATTAAAAGACACCAACTCCTTTGAAGGAAGGTTATGACCAACCTAGACAGCATTTTGAAAAGCAGAGACATTACTTTGCCAACAAAGGTCCATCTAGTCGAGGCTGTGGTTTTTCCAGTGGTCATGTATGGATGTGAGAGTTGGATTATAAAGAAAGCTGNAAGGTTATGACCAACCTAGACAGCATTTTGAAAAGCAGAGACATTACTTTGCCAACAAAGGTCCATCTAGTCGAGGCTGTGGTTTTTCCAGTGGTCATGTATGGATGTGAGAGTTGGATTATAAAGAAAGCTGAGTGCTGAAAAACTGGTACTTTTGAACTATGTTGCTGGAGAAGACTCTTGAGAGTCCCTTGGACTGCAAGGAGATCCAACCAGTCATCCTGAAGATCAGTCCTGGGTGTTCATTGGAAGGACTGATGTTGAAGCTCTAATTCCAATATCTTTGGCCACCTGATGTGACGAGCTGACTCATGTGAAAAGACTCTGATGCAAGGAAAAGATTGAGGGCAGGAGGAGAAGGGAATGACAGAGGATGAGATGGTTGGATGGCATCACCGACTCAGTGGAGATGGGTTTGGGTGGATTCTGGGAGCTGGTGATGGACAGGGAGGCCTGGCATACTGCAGTTCATGGGGTCACCAAGAGTCGGACACCACTGAACGATTAACTGGAGCATTCCAGAACATAAATGAATAATAGTTTCTTCCATGACTTAATAAATAGAAAGAAATCTTCAAAGCAGAGATTTTTTTCTTCTAAGATCAAAAATGCCAAGAACCCCATGGTAATGATTTGTTACAATTGTAATTACAAAGAAGCATTATTTCTTGAGTTCAGTTCAGTTCAGCCACTCAGGCTTGTCCAACTTTTTGCGACCCCATAAATCGCAGCACGCCAAGCCTCCCT
>SJYX01014222.1:0-10546 GCA_006410675.1 Oreotragus oreotragus | reverse complement strand
TTTTTTTTTTTTTTTACCGTTGTTTGCTTTGGGAGTCAGCCATGAAAATGTGCTCAGCTCATTACTGAAGGATATCGAAACACATTTCTTGCCGACATGGCGTCATCTGTGGTGTGGATGGAACCTTCATGCTGACAAATACTGCATAAATGGCTGTTACAGCCAGTAGGCACTCCTGATGATTAACTATAAAAATGTTTTTGACTCTGGCTGCTGACAAGAATGACAATGCTTTGGCCAGACTGGTCTCCTTCTGGACACCAAAGGATGTTCCAGTCTTGGTTTCACCATCTGGTTTCAGTATAAGCCAGGAACGATGAAGAGAAGAGTTTTAAAGAGGCAACAATAGACTAATACTTCCGGCTGTATAATCTCTCTTTGACAGATAACAAAAAAAGCATTTAGACGTGGAGAAAAAAGCAACAGCTTCTGAAATTCTGTTTTCTAGGATAGATAAAGGTGTTTTGAACATCCCCATAAGGCAAAGGGATCTGACTGTGTGAGTCACAAACAAGCTTTATGTGGAAATGACAACTTGTCCTGTAGAGCTGAAGTTTAGTATGCATGAAGGAAGGCCAAGCACATATTTAATAGGAACAATTTCCTTCTAAGCAAACTTAAATTTATTAATCTGATAAATAGATACTTAGTTCTTTAAATGGTAATAAAAGCAGCAATAGCAATAATATTTCTATAATGCTTTATAACTTCCAAAAGGTGTTCAAGGAGATTGTTTCCTTTGATCCTCACAAATACCCTGTACTAAAAGTATTACTTTTACACATTCAATTTATACATACACAAGGAAACCAACTCAGAGAGATTAAAAATTCATCTAAGGTCACATAGAAGGTGGCAGGAGTCACAGTAGTGGAGGAACTCGAACTCTGGTGACTTGTCGTCAAAGCAGTAAGCTTTCCGTGACCTCATGCTGCGTCATTTCCTCCCAGCAACATTCCTACAGCCCAAGGAAAGTCAGGTTAACTCCCTGACTGTAACTTGTCATGGATTGACATAGAATGCCTCTTAGAGTCTAACGTCATGGACTATTTTGCTTTATCAATAAATGATGAGAACTTGAATTGTGCAGGTGGTATGGTATAGATTAGAATTATCTTGGGTAGGAAAGCATGGAGAAAGCCTGGTATGTTTGGGTTCGGAAGGGCTTATTTGTAGAGTGATGTTGCTTAAATAATGCATCAAATAAATCCCCATATCTCTTAGAGTTTCCTCTTTCCCATTCTTGTCTCCTAGACTTTACAACTCTATGTCCTTGTCTCTGTGCAAACTGAATGGTACTTTCATAAAGAGGAAGGCAGTAATGCTAAGGATAAATTTATTACACTAAATACTATCTCTATTTAGTAAAATAACTGACACATAGTAAATAATACATAAAACTTTTTATTTCAGAGGCAACATGAAACCCTGACCACTCCTTGAAGTCTTCCCTAGAAATTCAGACCCATACATTCCTTTTTTTCCTCTGAATCAATATAATACTTACAGCTGATCCAGCAGATACATTTTAATAAATTAAATTTTGATTAATTAAATAATATATTGAATTAATAAATAAATTTTATTAAAGTTTTTAGTGTTTCCCAGATGTTACATGTGTGTTAGTTTTCTCTTTCCTATGAGGCTGTACATACATTAGTTTATGAATCATGATTTATATTTTTATTGTAAACTCCAAAATAAATATGCTGGTATATAATTATTTTTAAACAAATTCTTATTGGTTATTTAAAAGGTAAGACATAGAAATATGTGAACTAGTAGTCCTATTCAGACACAGAAAGATGAAGATTGGGAGTAAGGATGGGATGAGGGTAGATAGGGAGGAAAAGAGAAGGAAAATGACTGACCCCTTATACTATGTAACAGGTATTCGAAGTCATCCAGTGTATTCCTCCTAACAACCCTATTCTTACTTTATATAAGAAGAGAAACATGATGTAAGATAACATTTGTTTTCTCACCCGAAACTTGGGTAGGTGGGTAATTGGGACCATTCTGAGAAGAGATAGAGTCGTAGATGTGCCAAAGACTACATAAGCCAAAACTACATTGATTGGCATTCAAGCTTAGGTAGGTAGGTAGGTAGGTGAAGTCGCTCAGTCATGTCCGACTCTTTGCGACCCTGTGGACTGTAACCTATTAGGTTTCTCCGTCCATGGGATTCTCCAGGCAAGAATACTGGAGTGGATTGCCATTTCCTTCTCCAGGGGATCTTCCCGACCCAGGGATCGAACCCAGGTCTCCCGCATTGGAGGCAGACGCTTTAACCGCTGAGCCACCAGGGAAGCCCAGCATTCAAGCTTAAGAGTGGTTTTTTACTGATAAGATGTTAATATAAAAATATATATACACAGCTCAGACAATTCAATATTTAAAAAACACCCCAACAATCCAATTAAAAATGGGTGGAATATCTGAACAGAGATTTGTCCAAAGAAGATATACAGGTGGCCTACAGGCACAGTGGCAAAAAATCTGCCTGCTAAGGCAGAAAGTACAAGAGACACAGGTTCGATCCTTGGGTCAGGAAGGTCCCCTGGAGAAGGAAATGGCAACCCACTCCAGTATTCTTGCCTGGGAACCTGTCGTGGACAGAGAACTCTGGCCATGAGATCCCAAAGAGTCGAACGTGATTGAGTGACTGAGCATGCAGCACATAGGCACCTGAAAAGATGCTCAATGTTGCTAACCATCAAGAGAGATGCAAATCAAAATCACAATAAGGATCATCTCATACTGTCGGAGAATCTCATACTGGCCATCACTAAAAAGTCTACAAACAACAAATGTTGGAAAGGATGTGGAAAAAGAGAATCCTGGTACACTGATGGTGGGAATGTAAATTGGTGTAGACACTGTAGAAAACAGCATTGAGGTTCCTCAAAAAAACTAAAAATAGAGCTACCATATGACCCAGCAATTCCACTCCCATAAATTTGAAGAAAGAAGACACTAATTTTAAAAAGATACATTCCCCCAACATTCATAGCAGCCTTATTTACAATAATCGAGGTATGGAAGCAACTTAAGCATCCATCAATACATGAATGGATAATAAGACTGTGTGATTGTGTGTGTACACACACACACAAACATACACAACAGGATATTACTCACTCACAAAACAAATGAAATGTTGCTACTTACAACAGTGTGAATGACCTAGAGGGCATTATGCTTTAGTGAAATACATCAGAAAGAGAAAGACAAATACTCTGTATTTCCACTTACATCTGGAATCTAAAAATGAATGAATATAACAAAATCTAAAGAGACTCACAGATAGAGAGAACAAACTAAAGGCTACCAGTGGGGAAATGGAAGCCGGGAGGGACAAGACAGGGCAAGGGAATTAAGAAATGCTACTATTTACAAAATAAATAGGCAACAAGGATATACTATTGTACAGTACAGGAAAATATAGACTTTATTTTGTAATAACTTTGCATGTTTAAGTCATTTTAGCCATGTCTGACTCTACAACCCTATGGACTGTAGCCCTCCAGGTTCCTCAGTCCATGGGATTCTCCACGCAAGAAAACTGGAGTGGGTTGCCATGCCCTCCCCTTCAGGTAGATTGCAGTCTGTAAAAATCTTGACTCTCTATGTTGTACACTTGAAACTAGCATAACACATAAAACAGCTATGTGCCGTGCTTAGTTGCTCAGTCGTGTTTGACTCTTTTTGACGCCACCAATGGACTGTAGCTTGCCAGGCTCCTCCATCCATGGGGATTCTCCAGGTAAGAATAATGGAGTGGGCTGCCATGCCCCACCTCCAGGGATCCTCCCAACCCAGGGATCAAACCCAGGTCTCCCACACTGCAGGTGGATTCTTTACTGTCTGAGCCTCCAGGGAAGCCCAAAGCAACTATACTTTATTTCAATTAAAAAAAAAGAGTGGGGCTTAACTAGTATCATTTGTCTTTTCAGTTTGTATACTCTTTTCTCAGAAGCAATAGCATCCAGATCTCTGTTGCTAAACTTGCAGGTGACTCTTGAGGCTTCCCTGTTGATCTTGAAGAACTTTCTGAGTGCTACCTTCTTCACTTTCACCTGGGTCTGTTGGTTTTGGGCTGCCCATTAAAGAACAGCAAGAGACAGGGAAGCTGCTTAGCTCTGCCTTCACAGGCTCTGGTATTAGAACCCTTGGTAGAGGCCAGTCCCAGCCTGTCTGCAGGCATTCTGGATCAAACAGAATGAGACTGAGTGATAACACAGTTACTACCTTCTGTCAAAATCAAGTCCACAACTCAGTTCCTAACATCTCTGAATAGGTTCCAGGATAAAACTTTATTTTTTGGACAAGTACCAGCATGAACTTTTTGTCCTTGTTTCATCTGTTCTTTCTCCAAATCAGTAGAAAGCCTGGCTAGTTGAGCAACAATGTACCTTCTACTGATCATGGAATATTGTGGATTAATTTTGGGGGCTATGAGTTGGTTTTTATTGGTTATGGTTTCTTTTAATGTATTATACATTCTCAGGGCTGGAAAGAACCTAAACAGCTCTGGTATTGTAAGGCAAAGACTCCAGAGACCCGTGCCTATCACAACAGAACAGATACACTATCTGTGTCAGGAAAGATGATGATCAGAGGGGATGAACAAAAATCCAGATTCCTGGGTCCTGGTTGAAACTGCCTAAATCTCCTCTGCACGTGGAACACAGGTATCTGCATTTAAAAACATGATCCCCAGGTGAGAACTATTGCCATTAACTTTAGAGCCCACTTGATTCTATTTACCCGTGGTAGCCTCCAGAATTGTGACAAGCAGGGCTTTTGCTGAAACTCTGAAAAGGTGGTGGTGTTTATAAAAAGATATGCTTTTTATTCATGTCAGAAGAAAAGATATAGATATTCAGTAAACAAACACTGATGAATTAAGCATGTATTGTAGCTCTGTCTCTGTGGTAGGCACCTGGAGGACAGAAATGAAATAAGACCTAGAACTCTTCTTGAGGACTTGCAGGTTAATTCTAGATACAAACCAATGCAAACCTAATTACAATATAATTAGGTTTCTAATTTTCCAAGCCAGGCTTCAACAATACGTGAACCATGAACTTCCAGATGTTCAAGCTAGATTTAGAAAAGGCAGAGGAAATCAAATTGCCAACATCCATTGGATCATCGTGGAGAAGGAAATGGCAACCCACTCCAGTATTCTTGCCTAGAGAATCCTGTGGACAGAGGAGCCTGGTGGGCTGCTGTCCACAGGGTTGCACAGAGTCAGACATGACTGAAGTGGCTTAGCATGCATCCATGCATTGGAGAAAGAAATGGCAATCCACTTCAGTATTCTTGCTTGGAGAATCATGGAGATGGAGGAGCCTGGTGGGCTGCCGTCCACGGGGTTGCACAGAATTGGACACAACTGAAGCGACTTAGCAGCAGCAGCAGCATTGGATCATCAAAAAAGCAAGAGAGTTCCAGAAAAACATCTACTTCTGCTTTATTGATTATGCCAAAGCCTTTGACTGTGTGGATCAGAAAAAACTGTGGAAAATTCTTCAAGAGATGGGAATACCAGACCACCTGACCTGCCTCGTGAGAAATCTGTATACAGGTCAGGAAGCAACAGTTAGAACGTGGCATGGAACAAACAGATTGGTTCCAAATTGGGAAAGGAGTACGTCAAGGCTGTATACTGTCACCTGCTTATTTAACAAATGCAGAGTACATCACGCTAAATGGCGGGCTGGATGAAGCACAGGCTGGAATCAAGATTGCTGGGTGAAATATCAGTGACCTCAGATATGCAGATGACACCACCCTTATGGCAGAAAGTGAGGAGGAGCTAAAAAGCCTCTTGATGAAAGTGAGAGAGGAGAGTGAAAAAGTTGATCTAAAGCTCAACATTCAGAAAACGAAGATCATGGCATTTGGTCCCATCACTTCATGGGAAATAGATGGGGAAACAGTGGAAACAGTGACAGACTTTATTTTGGGGGGCTCCAAAATCACTGCAGATGGTTATTGCAGCCATGAAATTAAAAGATACTTACTCCTTGGAAGAAAAGTTATGACCAACCTAGATAGCATATTCAAAAGCAGAGACATTACTTTGCCAACAAAGGTCCGTCTAGTCAAGGCTATGGTTTTTCCAGTAGACATGTATGGATTTGAGAGTAGATTTATAAAGAAAGCTGAGCTCTGAAGAACTGATGCTTTTGAACTGTGGTGTTGGAGAAGACTCTTGAGAGTCCCCTGGACTGCAAGGAGATATAATCAGTTTATCCTAAAGGAAATCATCCTGAATATTCATTGGAAGGATGGATGCTGAAGCTGAAGCTCCAATACTTTGACCACCTGATGTGAAGAATTGATTTGCTGGAAAAACTCTAATGCTGAGAAAGATTGAAGGCAGGAGGAGAAGGGGACGACAGAGGATGAGATGGTTGGATGGTATCACTGACTCGATGGACATGAATTTGAGTAAGCTCCAGGAGTTGATAATGAGCAGGAAATCCTGGCACGCTGCAGTCCATGGCGTCGCAAAGAATCAGATATGACTGAGTGACTGAATTGAACTGAATTACAACATAATGTGACATTGCCAATGGGAACTGAGTAATTTGATGGCAATATGCATAAAGAACCTTAAAAATGCACACAGACAAAATAATTTCATGTCTATGAACTTATCTGTATGAATCACAAGCTGGAATCAAGATTGTTGGGAGAAATATCAACAACCTCAGATATGCAGATGATACCTCTTCTAATGTCAGAGAGCAAGGAGGAACTAAAGAGCCTCTTGATGAAGCTGAAAAAGGAGAGGGAAAAAACTGGCTTAAAGCTCAACATAAAAAAACTAAGATCATAGCATCTGGACCCATCAGTTCATGGCAAATAGATGGGGAAAAAGTAGAAACAGTGGCAGATTTTATTTTCTTGGGCTCCAAAATCACTGAGGACAGTGACTGCAGCTATGGAATTAAAAGATGCCTCTTAAGAGTACAGCTTCATGAACAGTCATGGGAAAGCTGCTTATTATTATAAAAATAGGAACTATCCTAATAATATCCAGCATCAGGGTCTTGGTTAAACAAATTATGCTATAGTCATATGATGGGACAATACATTCAGATATTAAAAATTGTACTAGAGATAAATTGTCCCAGGCAGGAATTTAAGCCAAAACATAAGGTACTGTCAAATGGGCTACTATATTTTATCAATTTGTGAGTCTGTTTCAGTGTCGCCATATTTAGATAGAACCATAAAATTGGAAATGTGATTATTTGGCTAGACTTAACCAAATCCTCCCAATCTCCTACAATGTAGATTCTCTTTATTACTTGAATTCCAATTGTCTGTATTGGAGGCTCTGAATTACATGGTGGCGAAGAGAGATTATCATAAATAAAGAACTGAGTTCTTGTCTAACCTAACTAGATTCCCAATATTCGCCAAGGGCCTCACACAATAAGATGATTCTAACTCTGAATCTCTATTTGACTATAGGAACAATAGTGGAGAGTATTTCCGGAGCCCAGGATATCATGCCCTGACCATTGGAGATTTAGCTATTTCTGACCACCAGAGACAAAAGCTAAGTGGGTACTGGGTTGCCAGGTTAACATAATTCCTGGCCTTGTTGTCTTACTTTATAAATAATTTTGACATATACGCTGGGGATATGCCTTATTAAGTTTTCCAGTAGATCAGGAAAAAAGATATTAGCATTTTAAAACACAAAATAGTGCACTTGTATACTTGAGATACTTACAATATATTCTCAATGTGCTGGAGTTTGCTTAGAGTCCACTATCAACTGGTATGTGGACATGTGTGTGTGTGTGAGTGCGTGTGTGTGTGTGCATTCTCACCAATATTATGAGAAAGAGGTGACAATCAGTAAACTTGTGTTAGAACTGTATATATATTTTAATAGGAAGACTAAGACATATTCCAAGTTCAGTTCATCTGTACTGAAGATGGAAATTTCTATACATTTAATTGGATTACTCACATTTTTAATTTCATGGGTTAAGACAAAGTATGCATTAATACCAGTTAACACATAATTAGACTATTAAATTAACTAGGACGATTCTGTAACCATTCCAGAAGTTTTATTATCCTACCCAAATGAATTGCCCCACCCACATCTGTTTTTAAGAAATAAAGGAAAAAAGTAAGGGATTTATGTCTCAGGTATTATCAACACTCATTAATCCTACCAGGTAATGCCTCAGACTTTTACTTTGTCTGTGAAGATTATACACAGATGTGTGTACACATAAATACATGCAATTCCTTGTTTTCCAGAAATAAACATCTTTAAGTAAGGACATATTTGTAAACTGTAACATCACTGAACTTTCTGTGACTTAAGATGAGGTACTTCATTATCCAAGTCACATTATCACCTGGAAAGAGTTGGGTGTGTTTAAACTGCACTTAACTGTATTTAAAATGAAATACAACATATTTACATTTTCTCCCTGAGTTTATTATAAAGTTTACACTTTAAAAATTTTTAAGTAGAAAATGTTCCCCAGAACTCGGATTTGTATGTGTTCCTTTGACTTAGCTGTAGGAATCAATCAGATCATGTTAAGGTGCACAATAAGGCTCTTTTTGAAGCCTGTTATTAAATATACATAAGAATAGACACTTTTTTTGTGTTCAGAAATAAAGAGAAAGAAAATGTTCCATGTTTTTGAAGATTGAAATCCTTCAAAGCTCTTTTCGTTTGCAAGAAAACAAAAGGCTATTGTAAATTGAAGCGCTGAAACAGCGACAGCAGCAAAGTAATTAATTGCTCATTCATGAAAGAGAAAAGTATAAGTGAGAGGCAAAAGTTAACCCCTCAAAATAAAGCATATGGCTAACAAACCACCTATCAGCTTTTCTGTTTTTAAACATGATGGTTCTCTTTGTGCCTCTGATTGTTTTGTTACAAGGACTGGTGGCAATGGTTGATGTCGCCATACCTATCTTGCAAAAAAACACAAACTGCTTCTAAAGATTTAATATTTTTTTCTCAGAGGAAGAGCTTGCTGCTTATGGTACCACAATATGAAAGCCAAGCTAAGGCATATTCTGGAATTACTGTCTACTACTTTTAAAGTAGCCTACCAGGCTCCTCTGTCCATGGGAAGATCCCCTGGAGAAGGAAATGGCAGCCCACTCTAGTATTCTTGCCTGGAAAATCCCGTGGATCTTGGAGCCTGATAGGCTACCGTCCATGGGGTTGCAAAGAGTCGGACACAACTGAGCGACTTCACTTTCACTTTTAATATGGCATATTTATGATTATCTCTGTGATTAGGTCATCTAATTAAGACATGCTCCTGCTACTGCTAAGTTACTTCAGTCGTGTCCAACTCTGTGTGACCCCATAGACAGCAGCCCACCAGGCTCCCCCATCCCTGGGATTCTCCAGGCAAGAATACTGGAGTGGGTTGCCATTTCCTTCTCCAATGCATGAAAGAGAAAAGTGAAAGTGACATACATAAATATAAATACATACATATATGGTAGAAGTGATTATTGAGCTTCCAGGGAGCTGTGAACAATTGCTAGATACTGAAGACTATGTAGCATTTCCCCTAAAACAGTCAAATTAAGTGATCAATCCTATCCAGAAAGGTTTTTCAATATATTTCATATCCCAGGGAATCTTGGTCCAACCAAGAGCTATGGCTACTAGAAACGCTATCTACATTTACAACAGCTTGAGCTATGCCATCTCACAGGGTTTAGGGAAATTGCTGCCAGCATAAAGCAGATAATTCCCTCCCTCTGATCCTCAAGAATTGCAGGAAACTGTAATTTCTCATTATCAAACCTTCTGCTCTATACCATCCTGCTGCATCTTCAAACTGTAAGCCTTATTCACAATCACCTTTCTGTCTTAAACACCGGTATATATGTATTTTGATGTGATAATATCACACTTAGTTGTTAGCAGTATAACATATTCCTAAGGTGAAGGGGAGAAATCTGAAGGGTGGCTAAGAAGTTCTTATCATCTTAATATTAATATCTTGACTGACTTAGGTTCACACATTTACATTAGTTGGAAAATGAAGCATCCATTTGGGTT
Source organism: Oreotragus oreotragus (assembly GCA_006410675.1). NCBI lineage: Eukaryota > Metazoa > Chordata > Mammalia > Artiodactyla > Bovidae > Oreotragus > Oreotragus oreotragus. The sequence goes on along the minus strand of SJYX01014222.1, from coordinate 462 downwards.
TCACCCAAAATATTTGTTCACTTTACCTGAAAGAGCCTAAGGCATAACTTCCCAAATTTCATCTCTGAAAGTTAATTTAACTAGAGGGATCTTTTTTTGATTACCCTGCTTTAGTCTCTTAAGCTACTGGTATCAACAAAACAAAGACCAGAGTTTGGGGCTTCCCTGCTGGCTCAGAAAACAAAGATCATGGCATCCAGTCCCATCACTTCATGGCAAAGAGATGGAGAAACAATGGAAACAGGGACAGACTTTATTTTTGGGGGACTCCAAAACCACTGCAGATGGTGACTGCAGACATGAAATTAAAAGATGTTTCCTCCTTGGAAGAAAAGCTATGACAAACCTAGACAGCATATTAAAAAGCCGAGACATTACTTTACCAACAAAGGTCCATCTAGTCAAAACTTTGGTTTTTCCAGTAGGAATGTATAGCTGTGAGAGTTGGACTATAAAGAAAGC
>SJYX01014220.1:213654-261566 GCA_006410675.1 Oreotragus oreotragus | reverse complement strand
AAGAATATAATCAATCTGATTTCGGTGTTGACCATCTGGTGATGTCCATGTGTAGAGTCTTCTCTTGCATTGTTAGAGGAGGGTGTTTGCTATGACCAGGATGTTCTCTTGGCAAGACTCTATTAGCCTTTCCCCTGCTTCATTCCGCATTCCAAGGCCAAATTTGCCTGTTACTCCAGGTGTTTCTTGACTTCCTACTTTTGCATTCCAGTCCCCTATAATGAAAAGGACACCTTTTTTGGATGTTAGTTCTAAAGAGTCTTGTAGGTCTTCATAGAACCATTCAACTTCAGCTTCTTCAGCATTACTGGTTGGGGCATAGACTTGGATTACTGTGATTTCTTTCATTAGTGTCTTATAATTTTTCTGTGTACAGTTCTTTCATCTCCTTAGATAAGTTTATTCCTAGATATTTAATTCTTTTGGTTGCAATGGTGAATGGGATTGATTCCTTAATTTCTCTTTCTGATTTGTCATTGTTGATATGTAGAAATTCAAGTGATTTCTGTGTATTTATTTTGTATAAATAACCAACTTTGCTGATTTCACTGATTAGTTCTATCATTAGAACTAATAATTATCTTTTTCAAGTTTTGCCAATGGCCATTTTTGAAGAATCCCTTTTTAGAGGCAGAGATAAATATTTTCCTTTTCCCTATTCTTTAATTCTTCCTTGTCTATTGTCTCATTTTCTTTTACCTTCAACCAACAGTTCCTATTATTATATTTTTTTTAAGTTACTTCTTTCCAGAGGGTGGAAGGAGAGACACCACTGGCATTATTTAATAGTCTTTTCACATTTGGAGGAAATTAGTGCATTATGAAAAGCAAACTTTATTCTAAACTAGCAACTGTGACATCAGTTAAGTTAATGTGATAATAACCAATGTGCCCCACTTGTTTTCATTCAAATTAGAAGCTTGTTGCAAAAGTGATTAGCTGAACACTAATTGGATTTGGTTAGGAGTCAAGCCTCATTTTATTCATTAGTATTTATGGACTATAGACTGTGGGCCTGCCTCAGCACTAAGCAATTAGCATAGTAAAATAAATACCACCTGGGCCCTCTTTTCAAGGGAATCAAAATCTATCGACAAAGTTTGATGTGCAAGTAGATAATTACCATGCAATGCAGAAAGACAAAGTCTAGTAGAAACCTCTACTTGCTAAAATTCCTCCAACGTAAGATATGACTGCTGTCACAACCCTTCCCCCAAGGAAACCATTTCTCCTTCCCTAATTCTCTCTCAGAAAATTGTACAACATCCACCTAGTTGTAGATAATAGACACCTGAGGGCTACTCTTCACAGTTCTTCCTATCCTCCTGACCACTAGGACCAGGCACACCACCAAGTTCTGTCTATCCTAGCACCAACATGAAACTAATTTAATTACCTGCATCTCCACTTCTACCACCTTAGTCTAAGGATCCTTAATCTCTTTCTTAAACTCCATCAGTAACTCTCAAATTGTCTTCATACTTCCAATTGTTCAATAAATTCCTATCACTACATTCAGAGCAATACTTTTTTAAACAATTCTTACCTATATTTCTTTGGTCCTAAAACCCTTCGGTGTCTTTCTGTTGCTCTGGAGATGCAAAGAGGACCTAGGTTTAGAGGCACTTCTCAAGTACAATAATTAGTATATGACATATGGAATGATGACAAGAGAGTTTAAGAAGTTTCCTAAATTAGCTTGAGATACTGGATTAATAGGCTTCCCAAGTGGCTTGGTGGTAAAGAATCTGCCTGCCAATTCAGGAAACCCAAGAGATATAGGTTTGATCCCTGGGTCGAGAAGATCTTCTGGAGAAGGAAATGGTAACCCACTCCAGTATTCTTGCCTGGAATATTCCATGGCAGAGGAGCCTGGTGGGCTACAGTCCATTGGGTTACAAAGAGTCTGACACATCTGAAGCAACTGAGCATGTATGCACTGGATTAATCATATAACCTTAAAAGATTGAGTTTACAGGGTTAATGAAAAGAGAACATGGATTTAATATCAGACCTGCTGACTTACAGACTCTATGGAAAATTCAAGTGGTGATTAATAGTCATAGCAAAGGCAGCAGTTAGAGACAGATTCAGCTGTTGAAGCCATAGGCATGAATATGCATATGCCTGTGTGCGCAGTCCTGCCCAGCTCTTTGCAACCTGATAGACTGCAGCCCGCCAGCCTCCTCTGTCCATGGACTTTTCCAGACAAGAATACTGCAGTGGGTTACTTCAGGGATTCTTCCCAACCCAAGGATTGAAGCCCTGTCTCCTGATTCTCCTGCATTGGCACACGGGTGTTTTTATGACTGTACCACCTGGGAAGCCCCATAGGCATGAATACATGAATCAAATTCTAAGGTAGTATTTGTAGAGCAAGAAATAAGGACTAAGAATGTAACCCGGAGGAATACTAACATTTAAGGGGGTAGGATGACCGAAGATGAAAGGCAGAGAACAAAGGGAAAAGCCAGGAAACACTGGAATAAGGAAATAATGTATGTTGGCTTTTATTATTAAGTAAGGTGAAGGTGAAGTTGCTTAGTCGTGTCCAACTCTTTGCGACCCCGTGGACTGTAACCTATTAGGCTTCTCCGTCCATGGGATTCTCCAGGCAAGAATACTGGAGTGGATTGCCATTTCCTTCTCCAGGGGATCTTCCCAACCCAGGGATCGAACTCGGGTCTCCTGCATTGGAGGCAGACGCTTTAACCTCTGAGCCACCAGGGAAGCCCCTATTATTAAGTAAAGTCAGTTCTTATTAGTAGCTTTTGAAAAAAATGTACCATGGCAGGAAAAATGCCTAGTAATTTGGTGTGATCATTTCTTTAACATTTCAACTTTGCATTTTTAGACCTCAAGTGAACAGAGTTGAGTTAATTTTGCTTATTTTATTATATATTACAGTTGATTCATATAAGGCTCTGTGTTATTTTATCTGTTTATTTTATCCTCTCTTAGCCCCCATACCCACCATTCTAATAGTTAACCTCTCTATTATGTTTAATGTGTACCCTCTTTTGGTATGCATTCTTGTAAAGTGTGCTCTGACTGGTGAGCAATATTTTTAATTAGATGAATTGTGTGATATATTTAATTTTTACTCTTCCTTTTTATAGGCATATTTTAAGATACACTCATTTCTATGTGTTCTTCCAGTTCATTAGTCCTAATTGCTTCATGATAATCCAAATGTGTGCCACATTTCACCTATCAATATTACCCATGAGAGACACCCATGTTGCCTCCAATTCCCAAAACAATGGTATTACAGTAGCATTCCATTTGTATATGTCTCCTTATGATGAAAGAATTTCTTTGGGTTATATATTCAGGAGAAGATTTTCTTGGTTAAAATGCGTGCATATACTTAATTTGGGTAACTATTTCCACAGTGCTCTCTGAATGGCTGCCCTGTTTCACACTCCCTCCAGCACAGCTGAAGGGTTCTTGTATTCCCCCACACTGATCAAGAGTTGTTATAACTATCTTAGCTATTATTCACTATCAGGCTATTAGTGAAAAGTGATACCTTACCTCAATTTGCACTCCTGATTATTAATAATGTATGAGACCTCTTCAGATATTAGACTTTTTAGTTTCCTTTTCTGTAAATTGCTTGTTCATATCTTATATAACTTTTTACTGGGGTGTTTTTTTAATGAAGAAAAAATTTGATTTGATGAAGGTCTTGGACATTCTCGTTGTTAGTGCTTTGTCATCCAACCGTGCAGTGCTTTCCTGGGGGCTCAGATGTAAAGAATCTGCCTGCAGTGTGGAATACCTGGGTTCGATCCTTGGGTTGGGAAGATCCCCTGGAGAAGGTAATGACTACCCACTCCAGAATTCTTGCCTGGAGAATTCCATGGGCAGAGGACCCTGGCCTACAGTCCATGGGGTCGCAAAGAGTCGGACAGGCCTGTGCAACTAACACTTTCACTTTCATGTAGTCTTCCATTACACCATCTGCCTGATATATCTGTCCATGGAACCCATATTAGTTCCCCAGAAATTCTGCAACAAAGCATACAAGCTGGATGACTTGAAACAACAGAAATTTATTATCTCACGGTTTTTAAGCTTTGAAGTCTTAAAGTGCTGGCTCCCTCTGAAGGCTCTAAGAAAAGACTCTTCCTTGCCTCTTATAGCTTCTGGGAGCTCCTGATGTTCCCTGGCTTGTAGCAGCATAACTCTAATCTCTGCCTTGACTGTCGCACAGCCATCTTTCCTCTGTTTGTCCCTGTGCATCTGCATTCACATGGTCTTACTCCATTCAGGCTGCAATAACAAAATACCACAAACTAGGTGATGCAAAAAGCTGGCATTTCTTTCACACAGTTCTGAAAGCTGGAAGTCTAAGATCAGGATGCCAGCATGGTCATGTAGGTGAGAGATCTCTTCCAGGTTTCAAACTTCCTATTGTTTCCTCACATGGTATAAGGGGCCAACTAGCTCATTGGAGCCTCTTTTTAATCAAATTAATTCCATTTATTAGAGTTCCACCTTCACAGCCTAAATACCTTCTAAAGGCCCCATTTTCTATTATCATATTGTAAAGTGAAGTGAAGTTGCTCAGTCGTGTCTGACTCTTTGCGACCCCATGGACTGCAGCCTATCAGACTCCTCCATCCATGGGATTTTCCAGGCAAGAGTGCTGAAGTGGATTGCCATTTCCTTCTCCAGGGGAACTTCCCTACCCAGGAATCGAACCCAGGTCTCCCGCATTACAGGCAGATGCTTTACCGTCTGAGCCATTGGTCTTTAAAATTTCAACATATGAACTTTTCAGGAACACAAAGATTAAGATCACATCACATGGCAACAGTTATTGCATTTGTTGTTCAGTTGCTAAGTTGCGTCCAACTCCTTGTGACCACAGGGACTGCAGCACACCAGCCTTCCCTCTCCCTCAGTACCTGCCAGAGTTTGCTCAGATTCACATCCATGATATTGATGATGCCATCCATCCATCTCATCCTCCATCGCCACATTCTCCTTCTGCCCCCAGTCATTCCCAGGATCAGTGTCCTTTTTCCAATGAGTCAGCTGTTCACATCAGGTGGCCGATTATTGGAGCTTCAGTATCAGTCCTTCCAATGACTATTCAGGATTCATTTCCTTTAGGATTGATTGGTTTGATCTCCTTATTATACAAAGGACTGTCAAGTGTCTTCTCCAGCACCACAGTTCAAAAGCATCAATTCTTCGATGCAGCAGCCGTCTTTATGGCCCAACTCTCACATCTGTACATGAGTACTGTTAAAGCCATAGTTTTGACCATACGGACCTTTGTTGGCAAAGTGACATCTTTGCTTTTTAACATGTTGTCTGGGTTTGTGACAGTTTTTCTTCCAGGGAGAAAGTCTTTTTAATCTTGTGACTGCAGTCATCATCCACAGTGATTTTGGGGCCCAAGAAAATAAAATATGTTATTGGATTTAGGGTCCACCATAACTCAATATGCAAGGCTTCCCTGTGGCTCAGGTGGTAAAGAATCTACCTGCAATGCGGGAGATATGGGTTCAACCCCTGGGGTTGAATTCTTTGAACCTCTTTGCTAAGGGTTGCAAAGAGTCGGACACAACGGAGCTGCTAACATTTTCACTTTTGTAACTCAATATGGGCTTCCCTGGTGGCTCAGTGGTAAAGGATCTGCCTGCCAGTGTAGGAGATGCAGGTTCTATCCCTGAGTCGGAAAGATCACTTGGAGAAAGAAATGGCAACCCACTCCAATACTCTTGCCTGAGAAATCCCATAGACAGAGGAGCCTGGCAGGATACGGTCCATGGGGTCACGAAAGAGTTGGGACTCGACTTGGTGACTAAACAGCAAGAACATAACTTGGTATGACCACATCTTAATTTCCCAAATTACAATTGCCAAGACTGTATTTCCAAATAAGTTCACACTCTGATGTTCTGGGTGAACAGGAATTCTGGAATTTGGGGGAGACCCTGCTCGATTCCATACAATGTCCTTTTTTCATTTTTACTTACTATTTCTTACCATGCTTCTTCTTCTCTGCTGCGTGGACTTTCTCTAGTTTCCGTGAACAGGAGCTGCTCTGTTGGGTTCACCAGTTTCTCACTGCAGTGGTTTCCCTTGTTGCAGAGCACAGGCCTCAGTGTGCATGGGCTTCATGACTAGGGCCCGAGGGCTCAGTAGCTGAGACTCCCTGGTTCCAGCCCATGGGCTCAGTAGCTGTGGCCCACAGGCTTAGTTGCTCTGCGGCATGTGGCTTCTTCCTGGACCAGGGATCAAACACATATCCCCTGCATTGCCACGTGGATTCTTTACCACTGAGTCACCAGGGGAGCCTCTGATATCTTTCTTTAAATAAATGAAAGTGTTATTTATATAGGTGATGATACTCTATTATATACTTGAAGTTTGCTAAGAAAGTTGATCTTAAATGTTCTCACCACAGAAAAGAAAATGGTGATTATGTGAAGTGATAGAGGTTTTAACTAATGTTACTGTGGTAATTACTTTACAAAGTACAAGTGCACAAAGTCAACACATTGTATACCTTAAATTTGGAAATATTATATGTCAATTTTATCTCAGTAAATCTAAAGAAAAATAAAGCATATTGGTATTATATGTATATAACTGAATTTTTATAAAATTACAGTGTATTGTATATCTTAAACTTGGAAATATTATATGTCAATTTTATCTCAGTAAATCTAAAGAAAAATAAAACATATTGGTGTTATATGTAAATAACTGAATTTTTATAAAATTACAGTGTCCTACTTAAGGGAGGTCTTCAGTCTATATAATTATGTTTGGAAATCATTGTTATAAAGCAACCTTGAGAGAAGACAACTGTAGTTCTAGCTTGACCCTGACTTAGTTTATTCCCTGGTCATAGTAATTGACTCGGGCCTGAATACAAGACTGAATTGAGGACAGAGAGACATTTACTGAGGATATTTGGAAAAGAAACATCTTTACTATTGTAAAGAATTCCCCAAAGAGGGTTCTCTCTTCTAGCTGAAAGTGACCAAGGAGACTTGTAGCGTTATGTAGCTACTGAAAACCATTTTGCTGCCATAATGGGAGCTGGCCTAAGGAGAAAACTAACCACAAAGTTGGGAAACTATGAGAAATTGGAGATACAGTGAAGTTGAGACCCAAGCTCAACTTTCAGTTATACTGATATAACATTTTCTAGGAGAGGTCCAGAGTTCTGACGCTCTGCAGTATATGACATGAAACAAATCACTTTAACTCCTATAAGCGTCCCTTTCCTCATCTGCAAAATATAGCATCAGTAGTATCTAACTCATAGAATTCTGTGAGAATTAAATAAAGACAATGAGTGGCACCTAGTCCAGGATTAAACAGTTTTAAATTTGAGATAACTGTGAGATGCTGCCATCATCATCATCGTTATCACCATCATCATTATTAACTGCATCACTGACATTGTTATTATTACTAAGAAGCAAACCCAGGATGAACTCTCAAATTTTCTATTTCTAGATCTTGTGCTTCTGCCACCTAAACCAAGTTACCTATTGGTCCTCTAGGCACTGCATTAAAGTTTCCAGTATATTTGTTAACTTTACAGTTATTTATTTTATAAACAGAGAATCCTGTTGTATGCAATGCACTAAGCTAAGCACTAAGGACATATCTGTGAACAAGATAAAGATGATTCCTAACAGTCAGGAGTTTATGGGGGGCTGGAGACACTGGCCTGAGGTACCATCTACTGCTTATGAGTCAGCTATCTTCAAACAAGTCAGCTTTGACTGATCAGGTGAAACAGGATTCCATGTTTGGAAGTCAATGTTATAAGGCAATTGTTTGGAAGCTGTAAGAGCCAAAGAAAGCCAAGAAGAACAGTCATAGAAATTCTAGCCATCTAAAGCTATGGTGACTTAAGAAGATAATAACAGATGCCTTGCAGAGAACAGAAGTCTAGGACAGGGCCAAGGAAAGCCCTTCTCATCTGAATTCACTCCACTTCTCTTTCAATGATGGGTCTCTTTCGGATAATATTAAGCTTCTGTAACATGAGAGCTTCACAGCCTTAACTTATTAATACTCCTCAGCATAAAACCAACTGTCACACCAATTAATAAAAACAAAAATCTAAAACAATAGGTAAAATGTTTACTTACCAACCTTGGTAAACGAAGTCTATTCCATCAGAATTCTAAAACAGGTTGATTATTTTCATGACTTAAACACAAATCCAATGTTTACCTCACATATATGTATTTTTCCATGCAGGCAGTTTAAGTATTCTATCACCGAGGATAAACATATCAGGATTATAATTCTGTGGGGGGGAACCGCTCAAAAATACGTGGAGGGCAAAGTAAACTAGAAAAAGAAAAAGTGTTTTTCTTTGTAAGAAAATAACATAGAATAAAATAAGCAAGCCAGCAAAGGAAGAAAACAATGGGACATAAAACACCACTACAAACACTTGAGGAGTAAGAGACAGAAAATCTATGTGGCCAATAAACCCCCTTTACAGAGAATCTATACCCTGTCCAATTTTGGAAGTGATGGCAAGGGTGGAGAAGGATCAATTATACCAGTCACTGAAAAGATAAAAAGCGAAAAGAAACATATAAAAGAGACAGGAAGCAGGCACCTGACCCTTCTGTGAAAATAATTACAAATCAAATCTTCTGGTTTCCATGTTTCCAGGGAGCTTTTCAGTTTTCTGGGCTTGAGATAAAGTGAAAGAAGGAAGGCCTTTCCCTCTCTGCCTAGGACCCTAATTCCCCGTCAGTGTGGCCAGAAATGACCCCAACACCCCTCGGAGTTACCACTCAGTCATCTTCATCTTCTGTCCAACCTGGTATTTTTGCTTTTCCTGACCTTTTCTTTCCTGCTATGCATTTTTGGGACCCATACTGCTCAGATCAAAAAGAAAAGATAGGAGGAATAAGTACTGGGATGAAAAACAGAGTGGTGTATCAGAGAGAGGTGGCGAGGCCGGGACGTCCCACCAACACACTGTCTTTCCATCACAGCACTTAAAATACTTGTTTACTTGTCCGTATTCCTTCCAAAGACAGAGCGCATCCTGTGTAGCTGTTCCCATTACCCTAAATCCTAAATAGGGGAAAATCCAACATTTTAAAAGAGGACTCTTAAGCAAATATACTTGAAAAATTCTACTCAGTAGCCAAGTATCTGAAAGGATCTACACCAACTGACACACTGTGACAGAGCTCAGAGCCACTGGGAAGAGAATCTGCCAAAGAAAACCATTCCCTCTCATCTAACTATCTAGGCCTTTGCAGTCTGAAAGCCTAGTAATCACTACATCCACAAGCATTTGTCAAGGGTCGAGTGAGTTGCATTAAAGTCCTGAGTGGCATAAAATACATGTCACATAGGATCCAGGCTTCAAATACATTACAACAAAGTAGAATGAACCAGGCAGTATCATATATTCAACTTTCATAATGGTTCAATTTAAGGGTTAAGTTACTCAAAACAAATAATAGATATGAATGTATATGCTAAATTAAATATATTTGTACATAGAAAATAAGTGCATAATGAAGTTAGAGAGGAAGGTAGAAGTTATTAGGTGTAACTTGGGTTCTGAAAGGTAATTCCAGTGTGGGGAAGTATTTAAGATTAAACTTCTGGATTTTGTTTTTAATACCAGAAGGTTAAATAAAGAGCCAAGGATAATTTTAATGAGGTAAATTCCATTTATATCTCTAATAGAATATTAACTTTCTTAAATTATTTTTAGAAATTATGAATTTGAATATATGTTGACATTTTAAATTAATAGACTATAAGGCTGTATTTATAGTCACAACTTTTTTTTAATTTATTTTTAATTGGAAGATAATTGCTTTACCTTTTAATTGGAGGATAATTTATTTTTAATTGGAGGTTAATTTTTAATCAGAGGATAATTTTTGGGAGCTCCAAAATCACTGCAGATGGTGACTGCAGCCATGAAATTAAAAGACGCTTACTCCTTGGAAAAAAAGCTACAACCAACCTAGACAGCATATTAAAAAGCAGAGACATTACTTTGCCAACAGAAGTCCATCTAGTCAAAGCTATGGTTTTTCTAGTAGTTATGTATGGATGTGAGAGTGGGACTATAAAGAAAGCTGAGCACTGAAGAACTGATGCTTTGCTCCAGGAGTTGGTGATGGACAGGGAAGCCTGGCATGCTGCAGTCCATGGGGTCACAAAGAGTCAGACACGGCTGAGCGACTAAACTGAACTGAACTGAACTGAACTAAACTATGGTGTTGGAGAAGACTCTTGAGAGTCCTTTGGACTGCAAGGAGATCAAGCCAATCAATCCTAAAGGAAGTCAGTCTTGAATATTCATTGGAAGGACTGATGCTGAAGCTGAAGCTCCAATACTTTGGCCACCTGATGCGAAAAACTGACTCATTGGAAAAGACTCTGATGCTGGGAATGACTGAAGGCAGGAGGAGAAGGGGGCAACAGAGGATGAGATGGTTGAATGGCATCACTGACTCAATGGACATAAGTTTGAGCAAGCTCTAGGAGTTGGTGATGGACAGGGAAGCCTGGCATGCTGCATTCCATGGGGTCACAAAGAGTCAGACTGGACAACTGAACTGAACTGAACTGAACAGGCAGTGAAAACTACTATGATGAGTCAAAATAAAAAATCAAATCACATGGTTTATATATCTACATAGTGTAGTATATAAAATGTATACTATAGGTGAAAATGTAGACTGCCTTAGTTGGGGGAAATTTATATTAAAAAAATTTAGAACCTTTTTCCAAAGTATTCAAGGTCAATTATAATTTTAGTCAGTATGACAAGAAATTTTGTATTTCTATACTATTTTACTAAAATCACTATACACCCATTCTCAAAGGATAAGTTACAGAATAAATAATTAAAGCACAAATTATTGTATGGTTAATATTTCCTTAGGCTGTAGCTCAGTCGTACAGGTCTCATCTTTGCTTCTACATCAGCCAATACTTCTCCATGCTTTTAATTTATTATCTTTTTAAATCTTCCATAACATTTTCTCCTCATTTATTCTATTCATGTCTTAACTCTGTATTGCACTGCCTTCACCTAGAGGCAGACACTGCTGCTGCTGCTGCTGCTGCTGCTGCTGAGTCGCTTCAGTCGTGTCTGACTCTGTGCGACCCCACAGACGGCAGCCCACCAGGCTCCCCCGTCCCTGGGATTCTCCAGGCAAGAACACTGGAGTGGGTGCCATTTCCTTCTTCAGTGCATGAAAGTGAAAAGTGAAAGGGAAGTCGCTCAGTCGTGTCCGACTCTTCGCGACCCCATGGACTGGAACCCACCAGGCTCCTCCGCCCATGGGATTTTCCAGGCAAGAGCACTGGAGTGGGGGGCCATTGCCTTCTCCAAGGCAGACACTACTAGGGAGTACATGTAACCTATTCCCCCTTTCTTCTTGAACATTGACTTTATACAGGATGTATGTGTGCTAGGTTAAAAATGCCCACCTCCCAGTCTCCTATGTGGCCAGAGGTGAATGTCTGACTCAGTTCTGGTGGATGAGACATATGCTGAAGTCAACTGAGTGGGTGTTACAAAAACTGTTGTTTTGATCAAAGTGCTGGAAGCACCTTTTTGCCTTTCATTCTCCCCCGTACCTTCTTACTGGGACATGGATACAGTCCTAGAGGTAGAATGGCCATCTACTGAACACAAAAAAAGTGACGTGTCAAGGAGAGCAGAGCAAGGAGCAAATGGAGCCTGGAAAGCTGCTGACTTTCCTAAATAGCTACCACGGTTCTGGACTGCCTACCTCTGGACTTTTTGCCACAACAGAAACATAAGACCTCTTGTCGACTGAAAAATATAGTCACAACCTGAAAGTAGAGATATTTTATTTGGTGGGAATGTTTAGGACTCCTGGGCCCAGGAGACAGCTTCTCAGTAGCTCTGGGAAAACTGCTCTAGGGAGGCAGGAGAAGAAGTCAGACTATATACAAGTTTGCAGCAAAGGGAACGGTCAGTCTGAACATCGAAGATGAGGTGTCAAGGAATTTAGCATTCTGTGTATGGGAAGACGCAAGCCTCTGGTCTCACTGGATTTATTCCTTTCATATGCACCTCAGCTATCTGGGGCCAATCCTGTTTCCTTATTCACCTTGCTTCTTGCATTCCCCCAGCTCCTCAGCAATCACTATTGGGGGTGGCAGCTAAAATCTCAGTTTGGGGAGCCCACATTCACATTTGGAGGCCAGAAATCACTGATGGCTGTGACATTTCTTACTTATTAATATGGCAGCAGATGTTTTCATTTCACATTCTAATTGTTTAAATCACTATAAATGTTTCTTTTATGTGGAATAAAATGTAATCCTAATCAAAACAAACAGAAAGTAAGTGACCTCTCTCCCTACAATAGCATGTGTATAAATACTTATCCTAAATTCTTTATTTTTTTTAATCATAGATTGATAAATAAATTTTAAAAGAAAGGAAGAAACAAATATTCAGGGAAATTTTTAAGATATACACAAACTCTCTGGAGATTCTGTTTTGCTTTGTTGATTTTATTGGTTGTTAGTTTTTTCCCTTTTTTTTTTTTTGAAATTGCTCAGCTTTTTAATATTATATGCAATATCCTGTTGTGGTGTGGGTTTTTTTTTTTTTCACGCTCCCCCATTTACAGGATCTTAGCTCCTGACCAGGGATCTCACTCCAGCCCCTTGCAGTAGAAGGAGGCACAGTCCTAACCACAGGATTGCCAGGGAACTCCACGTGTTCTTTACTTGTTTGTTTTAATGATGGTTAATTCTTTCACAATTTTCCCTCAAAATAGGTTCTATGTCCCTTTCCCTTTGAATCTGAGCAGCCTTGTGACTTGCTTATGACCAAAAGAATTCAGCAAAAGAGACTGTGTGATTTCCAAAGCGAGGTCAGCAAGGGCAATGCAACCTCAACCTCATTTGCCTGAACATTTGCACTTGTCGCCCTGAGCCAAGCGATAAGAAATCCAACTACTCCCAGGCTATCGTTCTGCAAGCCTGCCCTATGGAGAAAGTCCCTGTGGAAAGTTCTTGTCTTCAAATTCTTCTAGACCCGGAGCAAAACACAAGAGTAAGCAACACTTTGGCCCCCAGCAACTGAGTCCCTCCTGGCATTTGAGTCTTTTCAGCAGAAGCCAGACATCATGGAGCAAAGACCAACTGTCCTCAGATAGATCTGTCCAAACTCCTCACCTACACAATTTGTGAGCAAAATAAAAGTTACTTTACGCTTTTGAATTTGGGGGGATTTGTGTTGCAGAATAAGGAGCCACAACCCTGGAGAAAGCCATTCCTCACACATTTAGGAATGCGTGAAAAGTTTTCCAAAACGAACACAGTGGTCCATTGTAATGACCAAATTGGGTCCAAGAGGATGGCAGCAATAATGAAAGCAATATTGTACATTTATATTGCATCTTTGAGTCTATGGCATTCAGGACCCATTACAAATTTGACTGCCTAACAACAACAAAAATACACAAAAACACAGCTGTGTGTCTAGGTGTGCTGAAATTCATAGGAAAGATAGTGAGTTCAAACAGCCAGAAATAAGAATCTAAAATAATCAGATAATGTTGAGCTTTCAAACACACTTGAACTTTTAGTTTGACAAACAGTATTCCTTTCCAGGGTGTCTAACACACTCCTCTTCCCTCCTCCCATTATAAAAACAGCAGCAGCATTCTCATCATGATCATATTTATCTCAAGTCTTCAACCCAAATACTGAAGGTACAGACCATGAAAGATTTCTGTATCATGTTATGCATTTCTTTTATTTTCCACATTTAGTGATGCTTGATTTCATCTTTTCCCTTTGAGACTATAAAGTTAGCAAAATCAGAGCCAGTATCATAAAATTTTATCTATCAGTAAGATTATTACCCTTAGCTAGACTGTAATGGCCCATAGTGAAAACACAATTTCATTGTTTGAACCATTTTCATTCTTCTTATTAAAAGGTTAAGACATACTTTCTAAATATTTTATTCACTGAAGAATTTCCCTATGCCTTTTGTTATTATAGCAGCGGCATTTCTACAAAATGTTTGCCAAAAAAATGCCTTTGGGTATTTGGTTTTTAATTATCTGCTTTTCCTTCATGGTTTGTCTTGTAGTTACAGATGAGACGTTGAAAGCAAACTGTCATGAAAGCCAGACTCACTGACAGTGATCCAGCAATTTTCCTTTCAGTTTTTTGAGACAAAGTTGAAAATTATGAACTTTTTCTCAAATCCTGATATTGTCTTTCTCAAAAAAATCCACTACATCCTTCCAAATATTTTATTTACTGTCATATATGGACAGCTTGTATTCTCTCTAAGTTGCTCAGATTACTGTCAAAATTCATTCAATTCAGCCTAAAATTGTGACGTTAACCTCCAAAAAACTTTGTACTGAAAAACTGAATTGGGGTTTCTTGCTTTGTGCTAAGAATAAAAAGGTACAAATTTCTACAATATGGGTACAGATTTTAAAGTGACTTAATGGCAGAAAAAAATTTACAAGAATAGCTGGCAAACTTATTTATGTTACTTACAAGTATTACAAAGCTGTATTTTTTTTCCCTTCAGTTTCTACCAGAGTATTTTATAGGTTTGTGAATGCTCACAAATATTGCCTAACTCAATATATTAGATCATTGTTTGAAGTTTCAGATTTCATATCAGTGCTATAGTTTTAATAATATGTGGCTATTTATTAATGCTTTAATAATTGGTTAGTCACTATGTATTCTATTTTTCTTACGTGCTTTGAATCTGTTCAATGTCTTTAAAAGAGTTTTCCTTCTCATTAGAAAGAAATTTTAAAGTATTTCCTCAAAGAAGCTAATTTTTACAAACATAATTTGTATGAAATTGATTCTTTTTGAGTGAAATGAAATTTTTATCCCATGCTTTGCATCTAAAATGATTTCCAAAATATCAAATGCCCTGTGCTTTGTAATGTTGTTGGCTTCCCATTAAGTTCGTATGTTGGCATGACACTTGAATTTAAATAACATAACAAAGTATATTGTTATATTTCATGACCTTATATTTCAGAAAGCAAAATGCTAAGTAAGGAGTGGACAAACCTTTGGACAATTATTCAATTTTTTAACAGTTTTGTTATAATGGTTAGGGTAGTGAGATCTGAGTGCTGTATAATGGAAATGTATTTATTATGTTTCTGTTGAGGGTCTTCTGGTGCTTTATAAGAAAAGGCAAATTGCTTTCATTGAGACAGTGCATAGAACAACACAATAACATTCCCTTATAACAAGTGTCCTAACTTCCAGAAATGTTAGAGAATTTCCAGATGCTGCAATTAAAAAAAAAAAAAAAATCCAACCAAAACCAAACATTTTAAGTTCATGCACAACAAGAAAATTAAAATGGTGATTTCTGCCTGGATTTAAAAGATTTTTCAAATATTCTTCTCAAGTCCTTAATCCATCCACATCAACTAATTTTGACCCCACATTTTTATTTTTGCAACCTGTTCCTATGTACTTTATGTCTAGGCACATTGGACTCCAGTCCACTGTGCTTACTGTCTGTCTGTTGCAATAAAATTTGAAGTTATCCAGGGCAGAGACAATTTTTTTATATCTATATTCACATCAACTAACAGAATGTTTGAGATAAAGATACGAGAATAGAATGGAACAGAGTGAAGTGAATAAAATTTCTTCACCAAAAGGCATGATAAAATAAGTCTGTATGAAAGTATCATCATGGTCATAGGTGTCCCCAAAATACATGCTAGGAAGTTTCTTAATAATTCACCTTCACCAAAAATCACAAAATTTGGTAAGTTGAGTGATAATTGAAAACACTATTAATGCAACCACTCTTTTATATTGTTCAGACATTAAATTTCACAAATACGATTATCAACATGAAAAGGACAACATTGATTACTTTCCAGAGTTGCACAACTTGCTTCCACATTGCCCTTCAGGGATTTTTAAAAAGATATAATTATGGGTCAACTTGATAATCATAGTGAAAATAACATACACATGGAGCTAATCAGCTTAATAATTGTTTATTTTGGTAAAATAGATCTCTGCAATTGTAGCAAAGGCCTACAGGGAGATAATGCCATTACACATTGCAATTTGAAAGGCTAACTTCAAATATAAATGCTGGCCATGACATAAAGTCAATGGGTTCTTACCCAAAGGCATTTCCTTCTCCAATGCGTGAAAGTGAAGTTGCTCAGTCGTGTCCGACTCTTTGTGACCCCATGGACTGCAGCCTACCAGGCTCCTCCGTCCATGGGATTCTCCAGGCAAGAGTACTGGAGTGGGGTGCCATTGCCTTCTCCTAAAGGGTCAGTAGAATTTAGAAAACAAAGGTTTCAGATGAACTCAGACTTGCCCATCCTTCCCAAACTGCAAAATAATGGATACAAGTGCTCTGCTGACAAATTTAGGATGTGGCTGAAATTTTATCAGTTATTGCTATTCAGTTCATTCCATTAAAATGAAGTCTATGCAATGCCATAACAGTTTGGAAATAAAAACAAAAATAAACAAATGGGACCTAATTAAACTTAAAAGCTTTTTCACAGTAAAGGAAACTATGAGCAAGGTGCAAAGACAACCCTCAGAATGGGAGAAAATAATGGCAAACAAAAAAACTGACAAAGAATTAATCTCTAAAACACATACAACTCATGCAGCTCAATACCAGGAAAACAAACTACCCACTCAAAAAGTGGGCAGAAGATCTAAAGAGACATTTCTTCAAAGAAGACACACAGATGGCTAATAAATACATGAAAAGATGCTCCACACTGCTCATTATCAGAGAAATGCAAATCAAAACCACAATGAAGTATCATCTGACGCTGGTCAGAATGACCATCAGCAAAAAGTCTACAAACAGTAAATGCTAGAGAAGCTGTGGAGAAAACGGAACACTCTTACACTGTTGGTGGAAATGCAAACTTATATAACCACTATGGAGAACGGTGTGGAGATTCCTTAAAAAAAAAAAAAAAACTAGGAATAAAAATACCACATAATCCAGCAATCCTACTACTGGGCATATACCCTGAGGAAACCAGAATTGAAAAGGACACATGTACCCCGATATTCATTGCAGCACTATTTACAATAGCTATGAGAGGGAAGCAACCTAGATGTCTATCAGCAGATGAATGAATAAGAAAGTTGTGGTACGTATAAACAATGGAATATTACTCAGCCATAAAAAGAAAAGCATTTGAGTCAGTTCTAATAAAGTGAATGAACCTAGAGACCATTATACAGAGTGAAGCAAGTCGGAAAGAAAAAGACAAATACTGTATACTAGATGGATTCGATAAAGGACAGAAATGGTATGGACCTAACAGAAGCAGAAGATGTTAAGAAGAGGTGGCAAGAANGGGATTAGAATGAAAACTGACCTTTTTCAGTCCTGTGGCCACTGCTAAGTTTTCCAAGTTTGCTGACATATTGAGTGCAGTACTTTCACAGCATCATCTTTTAGGATTTGAAATAGCTCAACTAGAATTCCACCACCTCCACTAGTTTTGTTTGTAGTGATACTGAATATGTGACTGAATTGATTGGTTAACTAGGCCTTGAATGGTCCACTGGTTTACTGCCTGTAAATGAGACAGAATTGAGGTGGTGGTTGTAGATGAATACTAGGAGATGAGTTCAAAGACAACTGCCTGAAAGATGCCGGTAGTTGCTAACTCTGTCCAGGGTGGGCTTTTTTTTCTTTTTTGTTTTTTTTTTAACCAGTTGGGGTGTTGACCTTAAATCCTCTATGTTGTTAATACCAGTATTACAATTCATGGTGGATATGCAAAAGTTTCCATCCCAATAGTTACAAAGATGAGCCTCTATATGGAGTGAAAGCAGGCAAATTTGCAACCAGTGGGGCAGAAACCAGACTGATTGTTAGTTCTCTGGCTGGGTCATCTGGGAGATGAGGGTGGTGGATACCCTATAATTATTAAGGAAGAATGGCCACAGCAGGGACGTCTGATTTCTGAGGCCCCCTTGTAACCTACTAAGCTATATTTAAATACATTCAGAGATGATAGAGAAGGTTTCAGAGTTTTTGCAGTGAGCTTTGGCTGCTATGGGGGACCTTAAACCCTCTTGGAGAGATTTTCCAAGACAAACTCTTAGGGGAAACCATAGCTGAATCACTATTCTTCAGGCTGTCATGGCCCAGATGGGGTCTCTGATGCTGATGAAGGTGAATCAATGGAGAATGAGAAACTAACCAAGGGATTCTAGATCTTTTCTTAGTGTTAGCCCCTCTCCCTTGGAAAACTCCCCTAGTCCTTATGTTAAAACTGGGCAAAAACTTAAGGGATGTAATCGTACAATGGGGTAGCAATTGATCCAGATTAAAGTGGAGTTCTTTTTAAACAAGTACTGTGTAAGTCAAGCACAAGTCACCAAAAGGTACAGAAACCCCACAGCACTAGCCAAAAATCAGTATGGCTGGTGGCTGCTAAATCAAAGTGGCCTCAAGGCCTGTGTCACCTTGTCAGTCAATCTGGGGAGGAAAAGACTTTGGGAAACCTGGGCAACCTTGGGCCAATTCAGTGTACTACCGCTCTTTCTTCTACCTCTGAATATACAGCAAGAATTGAGGTGTTAAATGCATGTACTTGGTGGCTCAGTGGTCAAGAATCCACCTGCAATGCAGGAGCCCCAGGAGATGTGGGTTCAATCTCTGGGTTGGGAAGATCTCCTGGAGAAAGGCATGGCAACCCACTCCAGTATTGGGTTGTCTGGAGAATTCCATGGACAGAGGAGCCTGGCAGGCTACAGTCCATAGGGCTGCAAAGAGTTGGACACAACTGAAGAGAGTTGGCAAGCACTCGTGCATGCATGTACTTTCCTATCCATAAACGCCAGAAGGAAGTCTCCCAATGGGAAGTGCCCTAAGAAAGAAGTGATAAAGGGCTCTGTAAGTAGGCCCTCAAACCATTTCCTCAGCCCCTCCTAGGTGGTCCAACAGATAAAGTATAGTATCCCAGAAGGAAAAAGGGAAACCACAGCCTTGAAGCCTTGATTTAGAGGTAGGAGGGCTAGCAAGAGATGCAATATCTCAATATTTTGCACTTTACGGGCAGTAAAAAAGCTAATAAGAGCTTGAGATGTACTAAATTCAATTGTTCCCAAAGCCCTGGTGTTATGACTCTAACTGAAATCACTGTAGAAAACCCAACATGCAACAATGGACTAGATCAAAATTGGGAAAGGAGTACATCAAGGGTGTATATTGTCACCTGCTTATTTAACTTATATATAGAGTCCATCACGCGAAATGCTGGGCTGGATGACTCACAAGCTGGAATCAAAACTGTCTGGAGAAGTTTTTAGCAACCTCAAGTATGCAGATAGTACCACTCTAATGGAAGAAAGCTAAGAGGAACTAAAGAAGCCTCTTGATAAGTGTGAAAGAGGAGAGTGAAAAAGCAAGCTTAAAACTCAACATTCAAAACTCTTAAGATCATGGCATCCAGTTCCATCACTTCATGGCAAATAGAAGGGGTAAAATGGAAACAGTGACAGATTTTATTTTCATGGGCTCCAAAATCATTGTGGGCAGTGACTCCAGTCACGAAACTAAAAGATGCTTTACACCTGGAAGACAAGCTATGACAAACCTAGACAGCATATTAAAAAGCAGAGACATCATTTTGCCGACAAAGGTCCATCTAGTCAAAGCTATAGTCAAACCTATGGTTTTTGCAGTAGTCATGTGTGGATAAGGGGTTTGGACCATAAAGAAGATTGAGCACCGAAGAATTGATGCTTCACAGCTGTGGTGCTGGAGGACTCTTGAGAGTCCCTTGGACTGCAAGGCGATTAAACCAGTTAGTCGTAAAGGAAAGTGAAAGTGAAGTCGCTCAGTCGTGTCCAACTCTTTGCGACACGTGGACTGTAGCCCACCAAGCTCCTCCATCCATGGGATTCTTCAGGCAAGAATACAGGAGTGAGTTGCCATTTCCTTCTCCAGGGGATCTTCCCGACCCAGGGATCGAACCCAGGTCTCCCACATTGCAGGCAGACACTTTAACCTCTGCACCACCAGGGAAGCCCTGGTCGTAAAGGAAATCGACCCTGAATATTCATTGGAAGGACTGATGCTGAAGCTGAAGCTCCAATACTTGGACCACCTGATGTAAAGAGCTGACTCATTGGGTAAGAGCCTGATGCTGGGAAAGATTGAATGCCGGAAGAGAAGGGGACAACAGAGGATGAGATGATTGGGTGGCATCACCAACTCAGTGAATATGAATTTGAGCAAATTTTGGGAGATAGTGAAGCATGGCATGATGCAGTTCATGGGGTCACAGAATCAGACACAACTTAGCAACTTAGCAACAAGTGTACAAAGGTATGGCACTTGGTGTGATGTCTTGGACACTGGCACCCTACAACCAAAACTGATTCACATTCATACAGCAAAGGCTCTAATATGCAGCTGCACTATTCCCAAGGACTTAAATTTCCCTACCATTTGTCACCAGTCGGTGAATCAGGGTTATTAAAAATGCCTCTATGCTCTGACATTCAAAGTTTTTACTACGTAGGTGATAACTTTGGTTAATAAATGAGAAGATGCAGTTTTAGTTATTCTAACTGCAGTGTTATCACACTTCAGCCAGCAGGGTGGCCAATAAACTGTGATGAAATTCAGAGTCTGCTTTCTTAACAAAGTTTCTTGGGACTATGTAGGTGGAATCACGATGTTCATCCCTTCAGCAGTCAAGGATGGCCACATACCACCAAAATGAAGTGTGTGCTCAGTTGTGTCAGAATCGGTGTGACCCCATGGACTGTAGCCCACCAGGCTCCTCTGTCCCTGGAATTTTCCAGGCAAGAATAGTGGAGCAGGTTGCCATGTCCTCCTCCAGGGGATCTTCCTGACTCAGGGATCAAACCCACATCTCATGTCTCCTGCATTGGCAGGCTGGTTCTTTACCACTAGTGCAACGTGGGAAGCAACCAAAAAGAAGATCAACTTCTAATTTGGTGTTGGAAACAGTGTGCACCTCACTTGTGCGTTCTGCTTGGTATTTATATCAGCTAACTAACAGATTAGTATTCTGTCAGTGGGAGGTCCAAATCAACAAGGGGCATTGGAAGCAGTCCAGTAAGCTGTGGCAGGCTGTCAGTGTTTGTGGTCCCACAGCACTAATAACTCTTTTGAGCTACCAGTCTCTGGAATGGACGACTTTCTCAATTGAAGCCTCTGGTAAAGAGAGGCAGTCACCACCCAAAGGTGTCCCCTGTGGTTTTAAGTGTGATTGTCACATGGAAATGAAATATTCAAGAGTGTATCTATCATGACCTGAGTGACACCTCAGTTTCACATGAAAAAAAAATTACAGCTGTCTCTTTGGGGAAAACTTAATCCCCTCATTCTAACACCTGAAGGAGACTGCTGGCTCACTGGATTCTCAGCTCACAGAGGTTCCCTGAAGTGCCTGAGTCCAATTCACTAATGGCATGGATAGGCTGAAATCTAGCAGCGTCTGCTGGGCTGGATAGCTTCTCAACCCCAACAGCTGCTATGCGAACACAAAAGGGACACAGTTGCTCCACTAGCAGATAGAACTCAAGGCTATTCTCATAACTTGAGGCCACATCTCTTTTGATGAACTTTGTTCTATTTTACTAATGCTTGGGCTATTGCCAATGGCCTGGCTATTTGGTCTGCCACTTGGAAAAAAAAAACTGCTTGATCAAAGACAGCGCTGTATTTTCCACTCCCGTTGAATAGGGTCACTACCATTTATTGAATGATCCATCCTTTCCCCATTGAATTGAATCCTTACTCATAAAATATTAAATTTTGTTGTACCCTGAGATTTCGAAATATTTGTCTCTCCCTACATTTACATTGATTTAGTTCAGTTCAGTCACTCAGTTGTGTCTGACTCCCTGGAATCCCACGAACTGTAGCACGCCAGCCCTCCCTGTCCATCATCAACTTCCCAGAGTTCACCCAAACTCATGTCCATTGAGTTGGTTATGCCATCTAACCATCTCATCATCTGTTGTCCCCTTCTCCGCCTGCCCTCAGTCTTTCCCAGCATCAGGGTCTTTTCAAATGAGTCAGCTCTTCGCATCAGGTGGCCAAAGTATTGGAGTTTCAGCTTCAACATCAGTCCTTCCAATGAACACCCAGGACTGATCTCCTTTAGGATGGACTAGTTGGATCTCCTTGCAGTCCAAGGGACTCTCAAGAGCCTCCTCCAACACCACAGTTCAAAAGCATCAATNAAATGAGTCAGCTCTTCGCATCAGGTGGCCAAAGTATTGGAGTTTCAGCTTCAACATCAGTCCTTCCAATGAACACCCAGGACTGATCTCCTTTAGGATGGACTGGTTGGATCTCCTTGCAGTCCAAGGGACTCTCAAGAGCCTCCTCCAACACCACAGTTCAAAAGCATCAATGCTTTGGCACTCAGCTTTCTTCACAGTCCAACTCTCACATCCATACATGACCACTGGAAAAACCATAGCCTTGACTGGACGGACCTTTGCTGACAAAGTAATGTCTCTGCTTTTTAATATGCTGTCTAGGTTGGTCATAACTTTTCTTCCAAGGAGCAAGCATCTTTTAATTTCATGGCTGCAATCATCATCTGCAGTGATTTTGGAGCCCCCAGAAATAAAGTCTGACACTGTTTCCACTGTTTCCCCATCTATTTCCCATGAAGTGATGGGACCGGATGCCATGATCTTACATTGATTATTGTATGCTGAATGCCTGGTAAGGAAATTTCTCCATCATTTTTCATTTCATATATTTTCCTGGCTATTTCTGAGGCATTTATTCTTTTATCTGTACTTCAAGATGACTTTATCTAATGCCTAGAAAATTTTGTTACTGGAATTTCATTACATATTAATTTCAGAGAATTGAGATGTTAAATATTTTTTCCATTTGTTCAAAACTTCTTTGTATGTCTTTTAATATGGTTATAGTGTATATATACTTTTCTGTGTATATCATGGGGTTTCCCTATCCATTTTTTGCCAGATTTTAAGTGTCCTTCATGTATATGTGTATCTGTTCATCTGTATGACTGTTGCAAGTGAAATACTTCCTCCTGTTTCCATTTCTAGCTCTTTATTGCAAGAATGAGGAAAATGTTTTTTTCTTTTGTCCAGCTACCTTATCAAATATCCTTATTAATATTAATAGTACTTTATGTTTTTTGATTTTTTACTGAACACAATCTACAAAATGTCTACTTATCTCTTCCAACACTGAGGTTTCTGTTATTTTCTTATTGTATTACAGTTGCTGCTACTTCAAAATGTATTGAATAGTAATAATGAAAACAAGAATCTTTATTTAGAGACTATACAGCGCAGTGTTAAGAGCATGGTGTCTAGAGCACAACTGTCTAACTCTGAATCATAAGTTCACTACTTGCTGTTTTTGTGTTCCTGGGCAAGTTATTAAACTCTCTATGCCTCAGTTCTCCCATCTTGAACAGGGGGATTATAATATCTCTCATGTATGATTTTGAAAAATATTATATGTAAAGTACCTAAAACCATCCTCACAGATAGTAAGCACTACAAAACTGCTAGCTAGTTTCTTCTTGATTTAATTGAAAGTTTTAGTGTTTTGCTATCTAGAGTGGGATGTGCTATAGGAATATGGTGAAACTTAGTAGTACTTTTAAGTAGTTTCCTTTCTAGTTTGAGTTATTAGGAAAAACTGCTGTATTTTATTAAATGCCTTTTAACATCTATTTGCAGGAGACACAAGAGATGTGGATTCACTCCCTGGGTCAGGACGATCCCTTGAAGGAGGAAATGGCAACCTACTCCAGTATTCTTGCCTGGAGAATTCCATGGACAGAGGAGCCTGGCAGGCTACAGTCATGGGATCACATAGAGCAGGACATGACTGAGCATGCACAGATACAACATACAATCACATTTTTTTCTTCTTAGACTTATTGATATCATAATAGATTATACTGATACTGAATCATATTTGAATTTTGGAGTAGCCTCTTAATAATATATTATTCTTTTGATATATTCTATTTGCCAATATTTTATTTAATAAATGAGTTTTGGTGTATATTAGGTAATATATGGTAACTGATAAAATTTTGTCATTAAGTTTGTGAGGTTTAGAAAATAAATTGAGAAGACTTCTACCTTCTTCTATAGCTTGAAATAGTTAAAGTAACCGGGAATAAACTTTTCTTTAAAGGTTAGATATTACTTGGCTGAGAACCCATCTGGCCTTGGTGTCTGTCTGAATGGTACATCTTTATTCACCTTTTCAATCTTGTCTTTGGTAATTGGTCTCTTCAAGGATCTTACATCTTCTTCAGGTCAAACTTGGTATTTCATCTTTTGCTAGAAAATCCATCTGCTCTAGGTCTCCAAATTTGTCAAAATAAATGTGCAATCTTTATAATTTTTCTTAATCTTTTCCACATTTGTACTATATTCACATTCCTAAACATTTGTATTTTGTTCTCTCACTTATAATCAGGCTTTTCCGGTTTATTGCTATTTTCTAAAAACCACCTTTTAGACTTCTTTTTTTCTTTTTCTGCAGAGTTTTGTTTTTTACTAAATTAAATCTAGTCTATCTTTAACAATTTCCTGTATTTTCCTTTGGTTTACTTTGGTATTCCTTTTCTAATTTCTTAAGATCAATTCTTAGTTCCCCTATTTTCTATTGTTTCTTCAATATTGAGGGCATGTAAACTTTGATTTTCTCCTGAGTGCAGCTTTTGCTGTGTTTCATAGTTTTGGGGATGAAGTATTCTTATTTTCTTGCTTCCTGGATAGCATGTAATTCCTTTTTTCATTTTCTCACTGATCCAACATAATATTTCTAGAGGTATATCTTTAAGCTATCAGAATTTCTGTTTAATCTATCATTTATTTCAAATATGATAGATTTACAATCAGAATATGTGACCCATAAAAAAACTGACAAGGCCATTTAAAAAATTAACATTTTTTTTGTGGTCAAATTCATGATCAGTTTTTGTGAAAGTTCCAGAATGTATAAAAATTATTTATTTCCTTCTTGAGGAATATATAGGCCTATTTACACCTATAACATAAAATGTGTTAATTATAAGATTCAGTTCCTCTATGTCTTTACTATTTAAGCTTTCTCAACCAGAATTGTTAAATTCGGGAGAGGTATACTGGAGTTGCATACATTTATATGAATGAATGATAATTGCTGCATTCAGATACACACATGTGAAATAGTAAGGATCACTTGTAGTGACGATAGGATGCACTGTATAGTGAGTATCAGCAAGTCCAGGAAATGTTGATTTAGTAGAAACAGAGATCCTTCACTTATGTAAGAAAAGGTTGTAGGTAGCTAGGTCTAGGGCTTGTATGGAACCTCAAGGATGCCATCAACAGAGCAGGACCCTTCCTTTTCTGCTCTATCATCCTTGATAATGGCAGCTGCAGTTCTGGGGTGGCACCTATGTTTCAGGCAACAGTCAGGAGAAAACAGAAGTGGCAGCCCCAAGGGACTTCAATGTGTGTGTCTCATTGGCCAGAACTGAGTTCCATGGGCTCCTCTAGTTAAAATGGAGTCTGAAAAAAATTAGCTTTTTGTTTTAGAGCTTTCAAAATGGAAGAAGGTAAGTGAAAAGAAATTGAAATGGGTGTTGAAGGAGTCAAATAACAGTATCTGCCACACATGAAAACTGGTAATGCATATATTCAGAACCCAAAGTTTTAGTATTTGCTGCCTCTTTCTTCAATGCTGTCCCAACATTCCTTCATCTCCTCTAGATATATCTCTCTTTATTTAAAAAACAATTTGCAAGAGATATAGACTATCTAGTCTAGGATTTTCTCCTCTGATAATCAGCAGGATTGGAAGGGGAAGAGCAATGGATAAGAGGTGGACATCATTTCAGAAAAGGAAATAGAAATTTAATTTTCTATTGAAGGAATTCTCTAAGATCTGTGTTCTATATTAAGTATTAGTTCAATACTTAAACTAGAAATGAATATGATACTGCAAATTTGGCTATGCAGAAATGGGTTATGGTTCCCTTTCTCCAAAACAAATTAACTCTAGTGAAAGTTTTAAATTTATGCCTTTTCTATTTAAATTCTTAATCCATGGGGAGTTGTTTCATGTATGATGTGTATAGAGATTAATTTTCATATCTTTTCCATGTAGATAACAAACTCTTTCAGCCATAACTATTGAATAATAATTCCTCTCCCAAGTGATTTTCCATGCCACCTCTATCAAATATCCAAATTGTATATATGCATAGATCTTTTGTTGAATTCTGTATTCTATTTCATGCATCAATTTATTGCTCCTGTGTGAAACACATCTCAATTATGGTAGCTCCAAAAGCCTGCATACCTGGGAGAGAAACTCCTTCATGTTTTTATGTTTTAAGGAAGTATTTTGATTATGTTTGGACCTTTACTGTGTCATACAAAGAATCCTTTGGGGATTTTGACTATAGTCACATTAAAAGATTGCTGGGAAAAATATCAATAACCTCAGATATGCTGATGACACCACCCTTATGGCAGAAAGTGAAGAAGCACTAAAGAGCCTCTTGATGAAAGTGAAGGTGGAGAGCGAAAAAGTTGGCTTAAAGCTCAACATTCAGAAAACGAAGATAATGGCATCCAGTCCCATCACTTCATGGGAAATAGATGGGGAAACAGTGGAAACAGNTGGACTGGAAGAAGCACAAGCTAGAATCAAGATTGCTGGGAGAAATATCAATAACCTCAGATATGCAGATGACACCACCCTTATGGCAGAAAGTGAAGAACTAAAAAGCCTCCTGATGAAAGTGAAAGAGGAAAGAGTAAAGTAAAAAAGTTGGCTTAAGGCTCAACATTCAGAAAACGAAGACCATGGCATCCAGTCCCATCACTTCATGGGAAATAGATGGGGAATCATTGGAAATAGTGTCAGACTTTATTTTGGGTGGCTCCAAAATCACTGCAGATGATGATTGCAGCCATGAAATTAAAAGACACTTACTCCTTGGAAGAAAAGTTACGACCAATCTAGATAGCATATTTAAAAGCAGAGATATTACTTTGGCAACCAAGGTCCATCTAGTCAAGGCTATGGTTTCTCCAGTAGTCATATATGGATGTGAGAGTTGGACTGTGAAGAAAGCTGAGCGCCGAAGAATTGATGCTTTTGAACTGTGGTGTTAGAGAAGACTCTTGAGAGTCCCTTGGACTGCAAGGAGATCCAACCAGTCCATTCTAAAGGAGATCAGTCCTGGGTAGTCTTTGGAAGGAATGATGCTGAAGCTGAAACTCCGATACTTTGGCTACCCCATGTGAAGAGTTGACTCATTGGAAAAGACTCTGATGCTGAGAGGGATTGGGGGCAGGAGAAGAAGGGGACGACAGAGGATGAGATGCCTGGATGGCATCACTGACTCAATGGACATGAGTTTGAGTGAACTCCGGGAGTTGGTGATGGACAGGGAAGCCTGGTGTGCTGCAATTCATGGGGTCGCATAGAGTTGGACACGACGGAGCGACTGAACTGGACTGAATGCATATATATGTAACCACAACACTATGTCCAGATCAGCCAAGGAGACCCAGATGTAAAGAACAGACTTTTGGACTCAGTGGGAGAAGCTGAGAGTTTTCTTTTCTTTTGAAAGAAAAGCCCTGAAACATGCATCATCATATTGAAATAGATAGCCATTGGGAATTTGGTGTATGAAGCAGGGCAACCAAAGCCCTCTGACCACCTGGACAGATGGGGTGGGGAGGAAGGTGGGAGGGGAACCTAGGATGGAGGGGCAAATGTGTGCCTAGGACTGATTCATATTGACATGTGGCAAAACCGTCACAATATTGTAAAGCAATTATCCTTCAATTAAATAAATTATTTTTTAATGTATTAGTGTTTAAAGTGAAAGTGAAGTCTCTCAGTCATGTCCAACTCTTGGGATCCCATCAACCGTAGCCTACCAGCCTCCTCTGTCCATGGGATTTTCCAGGCAAGAACACTGGAGTGGGTTGCCATTTCCTTCTCCAGGAGATCTTCCCGACCTGGGGATTGAACCTGTGTATCCAGCGTTGCAGGCAGACGCTCTACCATCTGAGCCACCAGNTCCATGGGATTTTCCAGGCAAGAACACTGGAGTGGGTTGCCATTTCCTTCTCCAGGAGATCTTCCCGACCTGGGGATTGAACCTGTGTATCCAGCGTTGCAGGCAGACGCTCTACCATCTGAGCCACCAGAGAAGGCTTATTAGTGTTTAAGCTTTCCCCTTATTCACCTAGCTAAAAAGATTTCTGAGAACAGCTCATTCTATCTCTTTTGCTCCCCACCCCTTTTCTCCTGAAATCAACTCTTTCTGGCTTTGAATGTAAAGCTAAATAGGATCGGGAGAGACAGAAGGAAACTGGGTTTATACAGTTAGAGATGGGGAGAATTTCTCAGAGAATGTGGGATGAGAAGAGGCTTGGGAGTTTGTTGCATAAGGAAATTACAGAGGGAAGAATCTGTCTTATTCTTAATCTTCCCCACCCTGGCCCCTTCACAGTTTGGGGAATCCAGTAAAGAGCTCAGAGTGTGAAGGGCTGTGAAGCTCACTTTTTAAGGATTACATGACATAAATAAAGCTCAGAGGGTTTATATATTCAGGACTCACCGAGATTCACCAGGGTACAGCAGATCCTGCAAGACTTCTGAAGAGGCAGGGTTACATTACGAAAAGAAATACCTGATATGGGGTCAAATAAACAAGCCTGACACCTGTTTCTTCCACTTACTCACTGTGCACTCACAGGCAGGATTATACAGAAAGCACTCAGTACCTGGTATGTAATCAGTCGGTTGTTGTAAATGCATGTTCATTCGAACTGTGAATTATCAATCGTCGATAACAATCCCCTTATGTCATTTTCTCACTGAACCTTTTGCCAGTGACTGAAAACAAAGCGTTCTTCAGGAATATAATTCATAATACACCATATAGCATTTGCCATTTATAAAGCACTTTTTAAATTTTTTAATACAATCCTTACCACACCTCAGTTAGGCGTACCTCAGTATTAACGCCCCAACAAATAGATAAAATGAGCCTCAAAGAAGTACAAAGCCAGCCAGATAGGGATGAAGTTTGAATCCAGACCACCTGGACCTCATTCCTGTGTTATTTCAGCTACATCTGCCTTGTTACAATAAGGTTATACCATGCAAAATATAACAGAGACAGAGCACAGGTTCCTTGAAACGCAGATAATCTACAGCAAGGGAATCTGTACCCAAGATACTCATATCAGACTATGAAGAGCCCCACTTCAGGAAATTTTTGACACCACCCCTGGCATATTCCCTAAGTTGAAAGGAAGTGGCATCTGTCCAGAGGAAACATGTAGCTCCAAAGAACAGGAGCTTTTGCTTTAAGGAGGTAAATATCAGCGACCTCCTTACTGCTGCTACGCCTAACCCAAGTCCCCCAGTCTCTCCTCTGCCTGGCTAAACTGTCTCCTCCGGGAAACGTGCTCATTCTTGGCCCCACCCCAGACGAAGTCAGAGGTCTCATGTCTATCTTCTTGCATATTTGCACACCTCCATTGCAGCCCTCACATGTACTAGAATGCAATCTCAGTGAGGCTTTTTGTCTAATTGACTATTGTGTTCCCACCATCTCAGAACAGAACAGTGCCAGGCGTATAAAATGGCTCACTGAATATGCATAGAATAAATGAATTCACTGCTTTTGAATTGCTCAGTGTCTAGATCACCAACATAAACACCCTTTAAGAGTAGCAGTTCCTCTGTATATACTCAAGCCCTGGTATAGATTTTAGCATATCCAAATATTTCTTATGGATTTGTTAAATATTACCTATTTAGCATCAGGCACTTAGGCCTTCTGTATATTCACCCCTATATTTCTCATCATGCTCCAGAAGGTAGGTAATATTATCCTGTCGATTTCACAAATGAGGAAGCTCAGGCACGAAATACATTAAGCAACTGCATGAAGTCACACAGTTGAAGAGTGGCAAGACCGGAAGTGCAATCCAGGTGGTCCAGCTCCAGAGTCCACATTCTTAACCAATGCACTCTATTAAATACATACACACATAAACATACCTGCAAAATGAAGCTACAACAACGATACATTCAGTGACGGAAAAGTGTAGATGCTGCTGCTGCTGCTAAGTCGCTTCAGTCATGTCCGACTCTGTGTGACCCCATAGACGGCAGCCCACCAGGCTCCCCCGTCCCTGAGATTCTCCAGGCAAGAACACTAGAGTGGGTTGCCATTTCCTTCTCCAATGCATGAAAGTGAAAAGTGAAAGTGAAGTCGCTCAGTCGTGTCCGACTCTTCGCGACCCCATGGACTGCGGCCCACCAGGCTCCTCCGTAGATGCGGTAGCTATTAATTTGACCGAGGGATGATGGAAGTCTTCATATTATAAGTAACATTTGAGCCCATCATTGAAAGCTGAAGTTCAACAGGCAATAAATATTTAGTACTGATGTTTATTACAAATAGCATTATCTACTTGTAATCTAAACATTTAACAGTGTTTTTATTTACCAACAATACGAACTTCACTCTTTTCGCTTCTTTGGTCATATCTACTATGAAGCATATCTCACATTTTTTTCTATTAGCCTTGAATTTGGGGGGGAATGCAAACCTTTATCTTTGTGCAGTAGATTGCCTGTGCTGATACTCATGAAATGAACTAGCACTGAGCTGGAAAATATGAAGTAATTTTTCTTCTCTACTTCATAAGATATACTTTAGCTTTCAATTCAGAAGAGCTTGACACTGTAAACTGACTACTCTGGGGACCACCAATCCATCTTACAAGATTCACGCCTGGTTTTGCCAAACTTCCACTTGAGACCATGCCCAGACTCAAAGGAGTCAGAAGAAGGGAATAATGGGAAAGGGCTGATGGAAATGTGGCCTAATGTGTCCAGGGAATGTAATAGGAAAATGGGAGTCATAGGGATGATGTGGAGGTGAGCTAATGCCTCCATGGCAACACCAGGTATCAAGTTCCTCAAAATGTTCTTACTAGAGATCAGACTTGCTAGAGCTGATTCTGCCCTGCACCCCTCAGCATACTCAGTCAAACAAGACTTCGATTGCAAGTGCACAGCTGCTGAGCTTGCAAAGGAGCCAAGAAACAAATGTGGAAAACATCTGCAAGCATGTCACTCAAAAAAAAAAAAAAAACCTTGAAGTAAGTTAACTCTAAATGTGTCAAAGTTAGAACTAAGAGGACAAATAACCATCATGTGATTTTACCCAGTTTCTGAATTGTGTGAGGAAGAAATAATATACCTAGCTTCCTCTCTGAAAAGCTATTCATAGTTCCTTTCCACTCCAGGGATGACTGTGTTGAATACTTCTGACTAAGAAATTTGAAACCAAATCTCCAAGAAACAAAGTTGCTGCATTTCAGTTTGCTATCCTAAAAGAAATATTTTATTCCCCATCGTACTATGCAGCATCAGTCTATATTCTCTTAGAGTAAAATGACACATTTATGCCCTCAGTTCAGTTCAGTTCATTTCAGTCGCTCATTCGTGTCTGACTCTGCAACCCCATGAACTGCAGCACATCAGGCCTCCCTGTCCATCACCAACTGCCAGAGTTCACCCAAACTCATGTTCATCGAGTTGGTAATGGCATCCAGCCATCTCATCCTCTCCTCTGTCGTCCCCTTCTCCTCCTGCCCCCAATCCCTCCCAGCATCAGAGTCTTTTCTAATGAGTCAACTCTTCACATGAGGTGGCCAAAGTATTGGAGATTCAGCTTTAGCATCAGTCCTTCCAATGAATAGCCAGGGCTGATCTCCTTCAGAATGGACTGGTTGGATCTCCTTGCAGTCCAAGGGACTCTCAAGAGTCTTCTCCAACACCACAGTTCAAAAGCATCAATTCTTCGGCACTCAGCTTTCTTTACAGTCCAATTCTCACATCCATACATGACCACTGGAAAAGCCATAGCCTTGACTAGACGGACCTTTGTTGGCAAAGTATCGTCTCTGCTTTTGAATATGCTATCTAGGTTGGTCATAACTTTCCTTCCAAGGAGTAAGCGTCTTCTAATTTCATGGCTGCAATCACCATCTGCAGTGATTTTGGAGCCCCAAAAAATAAAGTCTGACACTACCTGCAAAAATAGTAATAAAACACACAGAGATCATCTCTAGATTACTTTAAATATTTAATACAATGTAAATGCGGTGTAAGTAGTTGCATGTGGAAAATTCAAGTTCTGCTTTTGGAAATTTCCAGAATTTTTTTTAATATCTGCAAGTGATCGTTGGTTGATATCATCAATGTAGAATCTGCTGATCCAAAGGGCCAGTTATATAGTGTATATACTACAGAAACCAAGAAAGAAAAGAATAAACTAAGAACAAACTGACATTGACAAATTGCTGAGTGCATAAGTGATTATTTTAGTATGCTAATTATCCTAACAGGGAGAATAATGCAAAGATTTCACTAGTAATTTACCTAGTAAAAACCTGAAGGGTTCAAGACCATTGTTCTTTAAGCAGACATGAACTCAAACATCTTTGTAAATATTATGATAATAATTTGCAGTACTTTATAGTCTTCAAATGTCTCTTATTTCATCCTCACTAGTCATAAGACAGGGAAAATGTATTACAGGTGAGAAAGTGACTTACTTAAAACTATTCGGTCATTCTTTTATTCAGCAAATATTAAGGAAACATCTGCTATATTTCAAGTGCTGCTTGGCACAGGTGATAAACAGGCTATGTCCTTGCTCTCTGGGAGCTTACCTCCTAAATAATTCCACACAAGAGAAATGGAATAAAGGCAAACGGTGATGTGAGAAAGCAGCTGCAGGCAGGTTGGTGCAAATTCACAGAGGACAAGAGTGAGGGTCACGGAAAGTCTCATTGAAGAGAGAGCAGCTGAGCTGAGGTCTGAGGGATGAAAGGGAACCATGGGTACGAGGATACGTGAAAGAGGATTCCAGGAAGAAAAAATAACAAATTCACATAATCATTAAATAATACGGTAGAAAAGTGAACTTAGTCTTCCACTATTTTCATGATATCACGCCCTCTCTTTTCACTTGGTAGATGACAAACTATGACTGAGTAATAAAGTAATAAAACAATGACTAATAAAGCACTCAGGTCTCATTAAGACTATCATAATAAAATCCTTATTTGTAATTTATTTTAAATCACTATTGATTTTGTTAATGTGTTCCAGGAAAAATGTAACTATCTTTCATTTTAATCAACATAAGATCATTATAATAGAAAACAACATTATTGTTTTCAGAAAGGTTCATATTTGATATTTAAATGTAATTTTTTTCATTCAATGCATTTTAAGCAATTCATCTTAACTGTAGTTCAGTAGCCCAAGAATAAATATAGAGACCTCAGGTAAAAAAAAAATAGTGTTTTTGTGAACTTAAAAATGCTTGAAAAATAAAATGATTTAAAAAATTAAGTAACACATATAGCATTACCAATAAAAGATATAATTCTTCGAAAAGAACTTAATGTGAAATTCAAGGGAGTATAGGACTCTATAGTCTAAAAGCTTCACACAACTGCTAAATTAAAGGATTTGGCAAACACATAGAGAGTAAATCCCCAAAATAAACATTTTTTATTGCTTTTTTATAATTTCACAAACATTTAAGCTAAAGAAGTTATATACATAATTTAAGCAAAAATAATCTGGTACTTCATTCTCCAGTTTGAATTTTTTGGATTCAGATCAGAACTTGTCCTCAAAGAGAAAAGGAAACTCAACATGTAATTATATTCAACATCAAAATTGTCAAAAGCATATAATAAGAAATACAAAAATCAGAGGTTCTAAGAAGACAGCACTGTGTAACAGATAGAGGTCTAGACCAGGAGTAAGTAGATTTGGCTTCTCTTTTGACTTTGAGAGTAGACAGACATGAGACCTTAGAAAATTAACCTTCTTAAATCTGTTTTCTCATCTGTAAAATGGATCTATAGATATTTTTCTGGCTCTCTATTACATTGATTGTTTTGTGAACCAACTGAAATAATATGTCAAATGATTTTCAAAGTAGAGTATTACCCAATACAAACAAAGAAAAAATGATGACTTTCTCCCACCCATATAATCATCCTTCTCCTAAAAGCATTACCTAAAACCTGGGCTTCAGTCTTGGATCCATCACCACTTGAAGAGGAAAATATATTGGCATATTTTTCTTCAAGCTTGTCTATAAAAATCAGTAGTTGCACACAAAATTATAAAACATATACATTTCTACTTCGTAATGTATGTTTAAAGATCTTCACTAATTAAAGCAGAATGAGAGAAATTCATTTGCAATTTTAAAATGTTAGATTTTTTTATCTTTAAAAGATTTTTTAACTTTCTGTACTCACAATTTTAATTTATTTTTTATTAATTTATATAGGGTGCACTGCTTTACAATATTAAGTTTCTGATGTACTGCAAAGTGAATCAGCTATATGTATACATATATCCCAGTTATTAGGATTCCCTTCCAATTGAGGTCACCACAGAGCACTGAGTAGATTGTCCTGTGCTCTGCAGTAGATTCTCATTTGTTATCTATTTTATAATATCAATAATATAAATACATCACTCCCCATCTCCCAGTTTATTACACAAGCCCTCTCCCCCTGGGATCTGCCCATTTCTTCTCTACATCTATTCTCTTTTTTTGCTTTACAAATGAGATCATCTTTACCACTTTTCTGGATTCTACATACATGCGTTAGTGTACAATATTTGCTTTTCTCTTTCTGATTTCACTCCATGTGATAGACTCTAGCTCCATCCACATCTCTGCAAATGGCACAGTTTAGTTTCCTTTACAGGCTGGGTAATATTCCTTTGTGTATATGGACCACACCCACTCCTCTGTTGATGGACATTTAGGTTGCTTCCATGGCTTGGCTATTGTAAATAGTGCGGCAGGGAACATTGGAGTGCATGTATCTTTATGAATGATGGCTATTCTCTGGGTTTATCCCCAAGAGTGAATTGCTGGGTCAAATGATAATTCTATTTTTACTTTTTTTAGAAACCTCCATACGGTTCTCTATAGTGGCTATCTTAATTCACATTCCCACTAACACCGTAAGACAGCTCACTTTTCTATACACCCTCTCCAGATTTTATTGTTTGTAGATGTTTTGATGATAACTATTCAGACCAATGTGTGGTGATACCTCATTTTAGTTTTGATTCGCATTCAATGACACTAGTAGTAAAGAACCTGCCTGCCAATGAGGAGATATAAGAGACACAGGTTTGATCATGAGTCAAGAAGTTTCCCTGAAGGAGGGCATAGCAATCCACTCCGGTATTCTTGCCTGGAGAATCCCATGGACAGAGGAGCCTGGTGAGCTACAGTCCATAGGGCTGCAAACATTGGACACAATGGAAGCAACTTAGCACACACAATAATTAGTGGTGTTAAGCTTGTACGGGCTTCCCTCATAGCTCAGTTGGTTAAGAATCTGACTGCAAAACAGGGGACCCCAGTTCGATTCCTGAGTTAGTAAGATCTGCTGGAGAAGGGATAGGCTACCCACTCCACTTTCCTTGGTCTTCCCTGATAACTCAGTTGTTAAAGAATCTGCATGCAATGCAGGAGACCCCAGTTCAATTCCTGGATTGGGAAGATCCCCTGGAGAAGGCATAGGCTACCCTCTCCAGTATTCTTGGGCTTTCCTTGTAGCTCAGCTGGTAAAGAATCCACCTGCAATGTGGGAGACCTGGGTTCGATCCCTGAGTTGGGAATATCCTCTGGAGAAGGGAAAAGCTACCCTCTCCAATATTCTGGCTTGGGGAATTCCATGGACTGTGTAGTCCATGGGGTTGCAAAGAGTCAGACACCACTGAGCAACTTTTACTTTCAAGCTCAGACAGTAAATAATCTGCCCACAATGCCAAAAATCTGGGTTCGATCCTTGGGTCAGAAAGATCTCCNTTCCATGGACTGTGTAGTCCATGGGGTTGCAAAGAGTCAGACACCACTGAGCAACTTTTACTTTCAAGCTCAGACAGTAAATAATCTGCCCACAATGCCAAAAATCTGGGTTCGATCCTTGGGTCAGAAAGATCTCCTATAGAAGGGAATGGCAACCCACTCCAGTATTCTTGCCTGCTGAATGTCATAGACAGAGGAGACCTGCAGGTTATAGTCTATGGGGCCACAAAGAGTTGGACACAAATGAGAGATTAATTCACAGGCATCGTTCCATGTGTTTGTTAGCCAACTGCATGTCTTCTTTGGAGATATATCTATTTAGGTCTTCTGTCCATATTTTGAATTATTTTTTTTGACCTGCATGAGCTGTTTACATATTTTGAGGATTAATCACTTGCCAATTGCTTCATTTGCAAATATTTTCTTCCATTCTGATGATTGTCTTTTGGTCTTGTTTATGGTTTCCCCTGCTGTGCAAAAGTTTTCAAATTTAATTGGTCCCATTTGCTTGTTTACTTTTCTTTTTATTTTTATTACTCTAGGAGATGGGTCAAAAGCAATCTTTCAGAGATTTATGCCAAAGAGTATTCTGTCTACGTTTTCCTCTAAGAGCTTTACACCATATAGCTTTGTACTCAGGTCTGCTGGGGAAATTAACAATAGTCTCAATTAGGCATCAGAGGCATGATAAGCTTTTGACTGAAAGAAGACCCTGAAGGAAGTTATGTACCAAACTGCTGACTAGAAAAACAGTGCAATAGCACCACACACAGAAATAAACCCAAAGTGGATTATAAAGACTTAAATGTAAGGC
Source organism: Oreotragus oreotragus (assembly GCA_006410675.1). Lineage (NCBI taxonomy): Eukaryota > Metazoa > Chordata > Mammalia > Artiodactyla > Bovidae > Oreotragus > Oreotragus oreotragus. Next base: position 224,747 of record SJYX01014220.1, on the reverse strand, counting down.
TAGAAACTATAAAGCTCTTGGAGGAGACCATAGGCAGCAAACTCTGACATAAATCACAGCAAGATCCTCTACAACCTCCCTCCTAAAGGAACGAAAACAAAAAAATAAATAAATGAGACCTAATTAAACCTAAAAGCCTTTGCACAGCAACATATTAGTCGCTCAGTGGTGTCCGACTTTTTGCAACCCCACGGACTGTGGCCTGCCAGGCTTCTCTATCCATGGGATTCTGTAGCCAAAAATACTAGAGTAGGTTATCATTTCCTCCTCCAGGCAAAGGAAACTAGAAACAAAGTGGAAAGACAACCTCAGATTGTGAGAAGATATTAGCAAATGAAATAGCTGACAAAGAATTAGTTTCCAAAATATACAAGCAGCTCATGCAGTTCAATACCAGAAAAACAACCCAATCAAAAAGTGAAGAGAAGATGTAAACAGACACTGCTCCAAAGAAGACATACAGATGGTTAATAAGCGCATGAAAAGATGCTCAACGTCATTCATTATCAGAGAGATGCAAATCAAACCTACAAAGAGGCATCACTTCACACAGGTCAGAATGGCCATCATCAAAAAATCTACAAGCAATGAAAGCTGGAGAGGGTGTGAAGAAAAGGGAACCCTCTAGCACTGTTCATGGGAATGTAAATTGATACAGCCACTAGGGAGATCAGTATAAAGACTGCTTAAACAATTAGGAATAAAACTACCATATGACCCAGCAATCCTATTCCTGGGCATATACCCTAAGGAAACCGTAACTGAAAATGACACATATATCCCACTGTTAATTGCAACACTGTTTTCAATAGCTAGGTCATGGAAGCAACTTAAACATCCATCAGATGAATGGATAAAGAAATTGTGGTACTTACATGCAATGGAATATTACTCCGCAATAAAAATAATGCATTTGAATCAGTTCTAAGCAAGCAGATGAACCTAGAATCTATTATACAGAATGAAGTAGTCAGAAAGAGAAAAACAAACATTTTATATTAACGCATATATATGGAATCTAGAAAGTTGGTACTGAAGAACCTTTTTGCAGGGCTACAGTGAAGACACAGATATAGAGAACAGATTTGTGGACACAGTGGGGAATGGAGACGGTGGGATGAATCAAGAGAGTAGCATTGAAACATGTACATTCACATCAATTCAGTTGCTCAGTAGTGTCCAACTCTTTGCGACCCCATGGACTGCAGCACGCCAGGCTTCCCTGTCCATCACCAACTCCCAAAGCTTGCTCAAATTCATGTCCATTGAGTCGGTGATGCCATCCAACTATCTCATCCTCTGTTGTCCCCTTCTCCTCCTGCCTTCAATCTTTCCCAGCATCAGGGTCTTTTCCAGTGAGTCAGTTCTTCGCATCAGGTGGCCAAAGGATTGTAGTTTCAGCTTCAGCATCAGTCCTTCCAATGAATATTCAGGACTGATTTCCTTTAGGATGGACTGTTTGTATCTCTTTGAGGTCCAAGGGACTCTCAAGAGTCTTCTCCAAAACCACAGTTCAAAAGCATCAGTTCTTTGGCACTCAGCTTTCTTTATGCTCCAACTCTCACATCCATACATGACTACTGGAAAAACCATAGCTTTGACTAGATGGACCTTTGTTGGCAAAGTTATGTCTCTTCTTTTTAATATGCTGTCAAGTTTGGTCATAGCTTTTCTTCCAAGGAGCAAGTGTCTTTTAATTTCATGATGATCTGCAGTGATTTTGGAGCCCCTCAAAATAAAGTCTGTCTCTGTTTCCATTGTTTCCCCATCTATTTGCCATGAAGTGATAGGACCAGATGCCATAATCTTAGTTTTCTGAATGTTGAGTTTTAAGCCAACTTTTTCATTCACCTCTTTCACTTTCATCAAGCAGTTCTTTGGTTCCTCTTTGCTTTCTGCCATAAGGGTAGTGTCATCTGTGTTTCTGAGGTTATTGATATTTCTCCTGGAAATTTTGATTCCAGCTTGTGATTCATTCAGCCCAGCATTTCACATGATGTACTCTGCATATATTAAATAAGCAGGGTGACAATATACAGCCTGGACGTACTCCTTTCCCAATTACCAAATGTAAAATAGATAGCTGGTGGGAATTGGCTCTCTGACACAGAGATCTCACACCCAGCGCTCTGTGGCAACCTAGTGGGGTGAGATAGAGTAGGGTAAAGGAGGGTAGTTCAAGAGGGAGGGAACATCTGTATACCTATGGCTGATTGATGTTGATATATGGCAGAAACCAACAAAGTATTTTGAAGCAATTATTCTCCAATTCAAAATGAAAAATTTAAAAAGAAAACACAAATAGCAAACTAAAAAAGAAAACAAAAGGAAAGAGGATATAACAAACACTTAAAAAATTCAAAAAATAAAATAAGAAAAGAGCACAAACCCAAAAAAGTTATAGTAAAACTAGAAAAAATATTTTAAAAATTAAAAAATAATAATAACAACAACACCAAATCTAGGTTGGCCCCTGGACCATCTGTGGCCACTGTGGGGTCAGCTCAGACTCTGATTTGATCCAAGTCATTGTGTAATTGTCCCCAAAGTCCACAGTTGCTGAAGCTTGATCCATCTCAGGAATGGGAATGCCCATCTGCTCAGATATTCCACAGACACAGGTTTGACCAAGTCCGTGGATTAAATCACAGGGATTTAATCCNGGGGTCAGCTCAGACTCTGATTTGATCCAAGTCATTGTGTAATTGTCCCCAAAGTCCACAGTTGCTGAAGCTTCATCCATCTCAGGAATGGGAATGCCCATCTGCTCAGATATTCCGCAGACACAGGTTTGACCAAGTCCGTGGATTAAATCACAGGGATTTAATCCACTGATTTTGCAGCTACATGGAGAGATTTCCATTCCTCTTCCTTCGCTGAGTCAGCCCTGGTGCTCAGCTTTGGCTTTGATGCCACCCTCAGCTCTCTGTTCCCTGCCTGAGTGAGAGGGAGGGAAAGCAGTGACTGTCTGGGGCACACCTAACCAGGCCCGAGAAGGATAGGGCCGCCACAACCGGGGTGCAGACCAGCACGCTGTTGCAGCAGCCTGGGGCAGGGTCGCTCTGGTGGGAGCCACTCCTGGCACCGAAGGAGGCGCGGGCTGGTGTGTGGGCAGCCCCACCCCTTGCACACCCCTCCACAGTGGCACCTCCTGTCCTTGGCAGACAGTGTTTCCTCAGGAGCATTCCCGGCCATGGAGCCCCCTGTTATGCCCGCAGTCCAAATCCCCAAAATTGAGAAAACAAGACATCCAAATCAAAATAGAGAAGTTACCTGCTAAATCATATTTTTCAAGGACTCAGGCAGAAAGGGCCAAACTCTCAGCGAGAGCTCCCCAGATGCTCACGATGGCACACCCGAGTTTACTGGAGCCTGGACCCTACTGCCCCCTTTCTTTATATAAAATGGAAAACTGTTCCTATGGTGCATCAACACTCTGAGTCCTGTCCGTGTTGCCTCTGGGCAAGGCTTGCAGGGGACCCTCCTCAAGCCAACTCTGTGTTATTCAAGCCTAGTACTGCTGGACCTGGGACATTTCCCTCTCTATATACTATCCATTCCATGTCTGTCTCTTATACACATCTAGATGTGTATAAGAGACAGCCCCCAAAATTGAGAAAACAAGACATCCACGGCAACGCAAAAGCAAAAAGGGAATTTATTTCTGGCTCGAGCCAGGGCTCCTGCCACATCCAACACAGTGGAGTGGGGTGAGAGCCCCAAGCCCTAAATTATAGCAGTATTTATAGGTTTAGAACAAAGACAGGGAGTTGGCAGGGGTGGATTGGTTGTAGGGGTTATTAGTCATTTATTAATTGGCTAATTTTTCACGTACGTGGGCTTGCTTAGGGGACTTTTCATGTTATCTGGGAGTCTGGGAATATGCTGACTGGCTGAGCCCCAAGGTCAGGGGGAGGATGATCTCAGTTCCTTCTGGGCAGTGACCCAGTTTTTCCCGTAATTGTAGCTCTGGCCCACTTTAGTCCTTGAGGCCTGTCATGAGTCAGGTCTCAACAAAAAAGAGTTGGACACTACTGAGTGACTGAACTGAACTGATCTGAACTGAAGACAGATCTACAGGAGAAAAACATACACATTTATATTAATGGTTATATACCATGAACCCTTATAAAGAATGACAAACCAAAGAAATGGTGAAATCAACAGATTTTCATATTAGGTTGGACAGAGAGACAATTGTGGAAAAACAACTAAAAACTTCATGGGGATGTGTAATGTTAGTAAGGTCTGCTTATAGAATTCTTTTGGTTTCAATTTCTCATCCTTGATGATAAGAATGTTTCTTTTGGTATTAAGCAAAGCATCCTTTAAATGAGAGTTTTTAACTCGTTTTCACAAAGAAATGGGGAGATTAGAATGCCCTCCTTGCATCTGCTTTTTTTTTTTTTTTTAAGTTCTTTTAACTTAAAATAATATTTCTGCTAAAGTGGAAAATTTGGGGGTGATATATTCTGCCACCCTTCACCCTAACATCGGTCGGTTCAGTTCAGTTCAGTCACTCAGTCCTGTCCGACTTTGCGACCCCATGAATCGCAGCACTCCAGGCCTGCCTGTCCATCACCGATTCCAGGAGTTCACTCAAACTCATGTCCATCGAGTCAGTAATGTCATCCAGTCATCTCATCCTCTGTCCTCCCCCTGTCCTCCTGCCCCCAATGCCTCCCACCATCAGAATCTTTTCCAATGAGTCAACTCTTTGCATGAGGTGGCCAAAGTACTGGCATTTCAGCTTTAGCATCAGTTCTTCCAATGAACACCCACAGGACTGATCTTCTTTAGGATGGACTGGTTGGATCGCCTTGCAGTCCAAGGGACTCTCAAGACCTTCTCCAACACCACAGTTCAAAAGCAACAATTCTTTGGCACTCAGCTTTCTTCACAGTCCAACTCTCACATCCATACATGACTACTGGAAAAAAACATAGCCTTGACTAGATGAACCTTTGTTTGCAAAGTAATGTCTCTGTTTTTGAATATGCTTTCTAGGTTGGTCATAACTTTCCTTCCAAGGTGTAAGCGTCTTTTAATTTCATGGCTGCAATCACCATCTACAGTGATTTTGGAGCCCCCCAAAATAAAGTCTGACACGGTTTCTACTGTTTCCCCATCTATTTGCCATGAAGTGATGGGACCAGATGCTATGATCTTCATTTTATGAATGTTAAGCTTTAAGCCAACTTTTTCACTCTTCTTTCACTTTTATCAAGAGGCTTTTTAGTTCTTTTCACTTTCTGTCAATCATGACAAAACATCAAACAAACAAATATATGGATAATCTACAAAATAAGTGTCAAGTCCTTTAAATGGATTAAGGTAGTAAAATCGGTGAACTCCAGATAAATTTTGTAGCTTGGTTAAAATAATAGTATACCAAATTTAATTTCTTACTTTTGATAATTTTTCCATGGTTTTGTTAGATGTTAACATAAGAACAAGCTAGCTAAAGGACACATGGAAGCTCCTTGGATTACTTTTGCAACTTTTCTCTGGGTCCAAAATTATCTCAAAATAAAATCTAAAAGAATGAAAAAGAGAAAAGGAAAAGTATATCTTAAAAATTTAATCTTAAAGATAATTCAAATCAAATTCCTGATGTAACAATCTATATTAGGTGGTTCACAGATATAAGGCAAAATAAAACAAAATCACAACTATGATATTCTTCATGTTTTGAAGGATAAAATTTTGTTATTTTTGGAGAAGTTCTCTATGTTTTCACTACATTATACTGAAACTAAAATACAGATAGAGTGCTAACAGGAGGATTAATCATGATTAAAAAGTAAATGAAACCACAATATATAGAATATAATCAAAGACTGTGCAAGACTTAAATACTCTAATTAAAATGCAATTTAAATAAGAGAAAACGATATTTAAATTTAAGTAAGCTGCTACTGCTGCTAAGTCACTTCAGTCGTGTCCGACTCTGTGTGACCCCATAGACGGCAGCCCACCAGGCTCCCCCATCCCTGGGATTCTCCAGGCAAGAATACTGGAGAGGGTTGCCATTTCCTTCTCCAATGCATGAAAGAGAAAAGTGAAAGTGAAGTCGCTCAGTCTGTCCGACTGTTAGCGACCCCATGGACTGCAGCCCACCAGGCTACTCCGTCCATTGGATTTTCCAGGCAAGAGTACTGGGGTGGGGTGCCATTGCATTGCTTCAAGAGCTCCTAACGCTTGAAAGTAAAGAAGAGAATATGATGAAAATATATATTATGCTTTCTGTATGCTTGATGAAGCCATTTCTATGTCACGAATAACAATGGTGATATTGTTCCAATGGAATAAAGTGGAAAAGCCATTGTTGTACTGTCAGAGGATGAAAGACTATGGTACTAAGAATACTAAGTATAACTATTAATAATCAAAAGATGTGAATTCTAATGGTACCCCACAGACATTTCAGTAGATATTAGAAGTTCTTCACAATGATGAAGTGAAGATGCAATTAATTAGTCTACAATGGACTGAACAATATCATAGTATAAATAATTTTAATCAGTTTTCAATGTAAAGCATTTTCACTCAGATTGTTATTCAAGTCATTCTGCTCACATTGAAACTCAGGCTCAGGAAAGGCTAGGAAGAGAGAGATAAAAATCCATGTAGTTACTTTTCTTTTAAGAAGGCCATTTAGAAATGCCTGAATATTAGTAAACCTGGATTGCAGTGTTTCACTGTGATTTTAAAGTCTACAAACTCAAACTCTCTTGCAAAACATCTATTTTCTAAAAATTCATCCATTTCTAAAATAGATATCAAGTATCTATTGTATATCAGAAACTGGCATATAGATATATTATTGTATAAATATGTAAAAGCAGCATCCCTCTTGGAGCATGTATTCTATTCAGTTAGTTAGGACTTTTTCTTCACAATTAACTAAAAACTCAAGCTAAATTAGCTTAGGTTAAAAAGAATATTTACTAGGTGAAATAACCTGAAAATTCAAGTGATGGAATAGGCATCACCCAAGCCTAGACTCCCTAACTGAGCCCCGAGTTTGCTTGCTGGACTCTGTCTCAAGGACCATATAGTATTAAATACAGCACACATGCCTTCAATATCTAAACCACCTCAGATCTCCTGTGTAGTCATACAAAGAGCAAGCCTTTTTGTGAGAACACACATTAAAAAATGCATTGCATATTATTTGCTTTGATTAGATTCTTTGTCAGTCCTTGAACAAATTTCTTGGACAAATGAATATGAAGAATGAATTAACTTATATCTGGATTTTGTGTTACACTTAGGAGTGGGGGAGAACCCTGGGTGGTGATGGCAGCAAAAGGAATATTACCACAGCAGGAAAGTGCTTCCCAGGTGACTCAGTGGTAAAGAATCTACCTGCCAATGCAAGAGACACAGGAGACTCGGGTTTGATCTCTGGGTCAGGGAGATTCCCTGGAGGAGAAAACTCCCAGTGTTCTTGACTGGGAATCCCACGAACAGAGGAACCTGGTCCATGGGATTGCAGAAGCAAACACGACTTAGTGACTGAGCATGAAATCACGCATCTTTGAGACCAGCTTCATATAATTGTCAAACCTGATTCTACTCTGTTATAGAATCAGGTTTATCTACCATATAAGCACAAAATAGGAACATTATTCCTTGTTTGGTAAATAAACTATTAAATGTAGCAGAAGGTCATACAAGAACAAATTATTGCAGGGCCATTGTATGATCATAAATTACATTGCTGGAATTAATAGTGGGCATATTCATTTAAAATACAGGCACACACATTTATTTCTAATGCAAACATATAGTTATTAAACTTTTAAAAGGTTATGATAAGAACAATCAATAAATAAAATTAAATGTCAAAATAAATATTTTCCATACGGTTGACATTCAGTCTAATAGTGATTTAGCAGATACTTAAAACTGGACCAGCATTGTACAGTGGAAACATAATGCAAACCATATATGCAAAGTGAAATGTTTTAGTATATATATGGAAGAATAAAGTGAAATAAGTGAAAGTGATCAAAAAATACATATTTTGTTTAATACCATATACCTTAAATATTATAGAATTAGCCTGCAATCAATGTAATTAATTAATTAATTAATTAGATTATAACTTTTGTTTAATTTTGAGAGCATCTCTCAATTCAAACTGGGTGAAATTCAGGTATTTATTAGTAATATGTTTCTTATGGCTATCATATGAACATCTAAGGCTAAAAAAAATGAAGGATGCAATGATGAAAATTAAAATGCTTTAATTTCAGGTACTTGCAATCTCATGTAGAAAACTACATATGTGATTAGACCCATAAAATATAGTATTTAAATATAAAAATAAAAACAGATATTTGTAAAAATAGAATGAAGTCAATTCCAGTTAAAGGAATTAAAAGGATCAAATTCTGAGCTCCCCAAATTAAAGCACAAAATTAAATTCTTTTCTACAGTAGAAATTTCATATGTTCTTTGAAGATGAGATCAGAATGGATCATATTTCATCAAATAGAAACAGTTTGGTGAAATGAGAGGACGGTGAAATACATCATAACTAACTCTTTTAATCTTACTTTTTGAATGTATTAGCTATGTGATTTGAAGTAAATTCTTGATTGCTTTCTCTGTATATCTAGAGGGATTAGAACTGTTGTTGCTGTTCAATCACTAAATCATGTCTAGCTCTTTGCAACCCTGAAGACTGCAGCACAGCAGGCTTTCAGGACCTTCATTATCTGCCGGAGTTTGCTAAGATTCATGTCCACTTCATCAGTGATGCCTTCCAACCATCTAACCCTCTGTCACCCCCATGTTTTCCTGCCTTCTATCTTTTGCAATATCAGAGTTTTTTCCAATGAGTCAGCTCTTCCCATTAAGTGGCCAGAGTATTGGAGCTTCAGCTTGAGCATCGGTTCTTCCAATGAATCATTTAGTTCAGTCACTCAGTCGTGTCTGACTCTTTGCGACCCCATGGACTGCAGCACGCCAAGCTTCCCTGTCCATCATCAACTCCCTGAGGTTATTCAAATTCATGTCTACTGAGTCGGTGATGTCATCCAACCATCTCATCCTCTGTTGTCTCCTTCTCCTCCTGCCTTCAATCTTTCCCAAGTTCAGGGTTTTTTCAGATGAGTCAGTTCTTCCAATCAGGTGGCCAAAGTATTGGAGTTTCAGCTTCAGCATCAGTTCTTCCAATGAATATTTAGGATTGATTTCTTTTAGGATTTATTGGTTTGATCTCCTTGTGGTCCAAGGGACTCTCAAGAGTCTTCTCCAACACCACAATTCAAAAGCATCAATTCTTTCGTGCTCAGCCTTTTTTTATGGTCCAACTCTCACATCTGTACATGACTGCTGGAAAAACCATAGCTTTGACTATATGGACCTTTGTTGGCAAAGTGATGTCTCTATTTTTTAATACACTGCTTAGGTTTGTCATAGCTTTTGTTCCAAGAAACAATCATCTTTTAATTTCATGGCTCCAGTCACTGTCTGCAGTGATTTTGGAGCCCAAGAAAATAAAATCTGTCAGTGTTTTCACTTTTTCCTCTTTTATTTGCTGTGAAGTGATGGGACTGAATGCCAGATCTTAGAGCTAACACATACAACATTAGTGAATGACACTTAAAAAAATCTGTACATGACTGCTGGAAAAACCATAGCTTTGACTATATGGACCTTTGTTGGCAAAGTGATGTCTCTATTTTTTAATACACTGCTTAGGTTTGTCATAGCTTTTGTTCCAAGAAACAAGCATCTTTTAATTTCATGGCTCCAGTCACTGTCTGCAGTGATTTTGGAGCCCAAGAAAATAAAATCTGTCAGTGTTTTCACTTTTTCCTCTTTTATTTGCTGTGAAGTGATGGGACTGAATGCCAGATCTTAGAGCTAACACATACAACATTAGTGAATGACACTTAAAAAATTGTTCTATATAGTACTTGTCGTATATTTTAGAGTATTAATTGTTAGTTTATTATTATTTCAAACTATAAATGCATTTTAAATGTCACTTATAAAATGTTTGTTTCAGACCTATATTCTAATTTATTGGTCCTCAACTGGGACAATTTTACTTCCCAGAGAACTATTAGAAATGTAAAGAGACATTGGTTGTTACAACTAGGGGGGCACTCCTAGCATATAATGGGTAGAGGTCAGAGACAGAGGTAAACGACTCATGATGTACACTCTCTTTCCCAACCTGAACACATAAAGAATTCAGTTCAGTTCAGTTCAGTCGCTCAGTTGTGTCCGACTCTTTGCGACCCCATGAATTGCAGCACGCCAGGCCTCCCTGTCCATCACCAACTCCCGGAGTTCACCCAAACTCATGTCCATTGAGTTTGTGATGCCATCCAGCCATCTCATCCTTGGTCATCCCCTTCTCCTCCTGCCCGCAGTCCCTCCCAGCTTCAGAGTTTTTTCCAATGAGTCAACTCTTCGCATGAAGTAGTCAAAGTATTGGAATTTCAGCTTTAGCATCATTCCTTCCAAAGAAATCCCAGGACTGATTTCCTTTAGGATGGATTGATTGGATAGCAAACATCCTTTTTCAACAACACAAGAGAAGACTCTACACATGGACATCTCCAGATGGTCAACAATGAAATCAAATTGATTATATTCTTTGCAACCAAAGATGGAGAAGTGCTATATAGTCAGCAAAAACAAGACCAGGAGCTGACTGTGGCTGAGATCATGAACTCCTTATTGCCAAATTCAGAGTTAAATTGAAGAAAGTGGGGAAAATGACTAGACCATTCAGGTATGACCTAAATTAAATCCCTTATGATTATACAGTGGTAGTGAGAACTAGATTTAAGGGACTAGATCTGATAGACAGAGTGGCTGATGAACTATGGACAGAGTTAGTGACATTGTACAGGAGACAGGGATCAAGACCATCCCATGGAAAAGAAATACAAAAAAGCAAAATGGCTGTCTGAGGAGGCCTTACAAATAGCTGTGAAAAGAAGAGAAGTGAAAAGCAAAGGAGAAAAGGAAAGATATAAGCATCTGAATGCAGAGTTCCAAAGAATAACAAGGAGAGATAAGAAAGCCTTCTTCAGCAATCAATGCAAAGAAATAGAGGAAAA
>SJYX01014220.1:198099-211231 GCA_006410675.1 Oreotragus oreotragus | reverse complement strand
GACAGAGGATGAGATGTTTGGATGGCATCACGGACTCAATGGACATGAGTTTGAGTAAACTCCGGGAGTTGGTGATGGACAGGGAGGCCTGGCATGCTGAGGTCACAAAGAGTCAGACATGACTGAGCCATTGAACTGAACTGAATATTTATTAATAGAAGAAACATGTTTTAGAATTACAGAGAATGCCAAGAACACAAATATTATCTAATCAGAAAATGTTTTACAAAAAAAAGTTCCAAAGTGATTATTAGATAGAACATATATGTTTATTTTATTAAATCAGTTTATACAACTTTTATCTGAATATAAAATTGCACTTTATATATGCTTACCTTTTCAAAGTCTCCTTTTCCCCAAACTAAAGTCTAAAGAAAAATAAAATATTAAGATGCAATGAATAATGTAGGGTGCTTTAATTCTACTTCTCTTTTTCTATGATAATAAATAAGAAAGAAAATTTAATAGAAAATTTAAAATGTATCATTTATAAATTAAGAACAAGAACTACTGAAAATTGTCTTATTTCATAAGCATTAGGAAAAGACTAGTCATAATAATATATATTCTTTAGGACCCAGAAAAAAAAAAATCAGTTAATTTTAAAGATTCACTCAACAATTAGGAGAAAAATCTGGATTGCGGTCCAAGCTTTTCCCGTATGTATGTGACCTTGGGCTGTTTCTACTTTTTAGATCACCTCTTAAATCATTTTTAATTGCAAATGTACTATTCTCCAAGGGCTTGATATAAAAATTCTAACAATTCTATGTCCATATCCATTCATTCTGAGTAGCTTATTCACTAGTCTCTAATCATGTAATTGACTTTCATATGCTCTTAAATAGACATGAAATAATGGTTTACTAAAGCAATTGGTCACACGCATTTGCTCTGTCTGGAGTCTGAATCTGCAGAAACTCCTTTTTCCCATTGTCTACTTGTTGAAATGCAAGCTTGCTTTTAAAGGTGAAGAAATAGTAAAATATTCTGTTGGAAAAATAAACACATGACATCAGACATCAAAATTTCTCTTTAAGCATGAAATTATTTTAAATAAAGTGACATTAAAGTGGATTAGTTGAACTTAAATTTTGACCATTCATGTTTATGACATGTGAATCATCATTTCTTTGCTAGTAAAAGAAGCTAAAGGATACACACTTTTTTTATTGGGGTCCTAAAATCCTTATTTTTCCTCCATCTTCTCTCCTCCTTCTTTTACTACTTAATTAGGTTAAGAAAAACTCTAATGTGAGACTAAAAATTTGATCCTGCACTATCATAAGGGGAAGATTTCCTGTATTAAATTTTCTTATCATGCACTGCATATTAAAATGAGCAATGATTTGCTATAATGTTAAGCTGATACCCATCTAAATACAAACTTTTATGTCAGTCAAAAATCGTGAAACTTTTATATAGGTAAGAGAAATCATAGGAATTACTGCTGTGGGAAATAACAATGGTTGAAGACTGTAATTATTGTTAATTCTTTCAGATGTATTTACACATGATAAATCTTCTTGGAGATTTCCTGCTAATATTTGCCGTCTATGTCCCAAACTATAAAGAAAGAAAACAAAAGGAAGCAGAAAAANAAATCATGAAACTTTTATATAGGTAAGAGAAATCATAGGAATTACTGCTGTGGGAAATAACAATGGTTGAAGACTGTAATTATTGTTAATTCTTTCAGATGTATTTACACATGATAAATCTTCTTGGAGATTTCCTGCTAATATTTGCCGTCTATGTCCCAAACTATAAAGAAAGAAAACAAAAGGAAGCAGAAAAAATGATTTTTGAGACATATAAATGATGTTACAGAAAAGCTACATTTTAGCTTAAGTGATACATTACATTACCCATCTCTGGTAGGTTAAAAGCCATACTTTCCTCCCCATATAAAGTAAGATCATTGGCTACTGCCTATATTAAAGATACTTCCCCTTTCTTTACTAATTATGTAATAGACAAGACTATAAAGAAAGAAAACAAAAGGAAGCAGAAAAATGATTTTTGAGACATATAAATAATGTTACAGAAAAGCTACATTTTAGCTTAAGTGATGCATTACATTACCCATCTCCGGTAGATTAAAAGCCATACTTTCCTCCCCGTATAATGTAAGATCATTGGCTACTGCCTATATTAAAGATACTTCCCCTTTCTTTACTAATTATGTAATAGACAAGGTTTATTGTTGTTGTTTGCCTTGCTATGATGAAGTGAATTTTTGTTTTTTGGAATGGAAAATTAGCTAGAATCTCCAAGTAAGCCTTGCTGTCTGAATGTGAGCCTACTNTGTAAGATCATTGGCTACTGCCTATATTAAAGATACTTCCCCTTTCTTTACTAATTATGTAATAGACAAGGTTTATTGTTGTTGTTTGCCTTGCTATGATGAAGTGAATTTTTGTTTTTTGGAATGGTAAATTAGCTAGAATCTCCAAGTAAGCCTTGCTGTCTGAATATGAGCCTACTGTAATGTCACAATCACATTACCAATACTAAAAAATCTACAACTTCTTAATGCAATGTGCCACAGAAAATGTATGCCTGGGAAATGTTTACTCAAGAAAATGTTTACCAAAATAATATCACTTGTTAGTAAGAAGACTGAATGCTATTTTTGCTTTTATTTGCAAAAAGAAATATTGTTGATCCTTGAACACCACAAGTTTGAACTGCATGGAACTATTTACACATGGATTTCTTTTTTCTTTAAAAAAATAATAAATACTCCTTTACAGCTTCTTAAGTTGCTTGAATTTATAGATGCAGGAACTTTGGATACAAAGAAATCATGAATACAGAGGAACAGCTTACACAGAGGGCCCATAAGTTAGAGCTGGGTTTTTGAAAGCCAAGAGGGCTGGTGGCTTTCCCTGGAAGCTCAGATGGTAAAGAATCTGCCTGCAATGTGGGAGACTTGGGTTTGATCCCTAGGTTGGGAAGATCCCCAGGAGGCGGGCATGGCAGCCCACTCCAGTTTTCTTGCCTGGAGAACCCCATGGACAGAGGATCCTGGCGGGCTACAGTCCATGTGGTCACAAAGAGTCAGACACAACTGAGCAACTAAGCACAGCACAGAGGCTTGGTACCAATAACCTTGATGATGTTTAAGCATCAGTTTTATTGGGGTTGAGTGACCTTTGGCATAGTAACTTCTTGACAAATTTATCTCCAAACTTCAATGTATTTACAATATATTATTTTTAATTTTTATATAAATTTTTAGCATAGTAAAGCAGAATATCTAAATACTAAAATAAACAGAATTGAAATAGAAATGGAAATTTTAGTTGGGTCACCCTTTACCACCAAGAAGGCAATATCTAATTCTGCCAGATCCAAACCAGTATTATTTTCAAGAATTCCAGAGGAAATCCAGCCCAAGATTTAGCAAACCTTGGCACCCAACTCCAGTACTCTTGCCTGGAAAATCCCATGGGGGGGAGGAACCTGGTAGGCTGCAGTCCATGGGGTCGCTAAGAGTCGGACACGACTTCACTTTCACTTTCACTTTTCACTTTCATGCATTGGAGAAGGAAATGGAAACCCACTCCAGTGTTCTTGCCTGGAGGATCCCAGGGACGGGGGAGCCTGGTGGGCTGCCGTCTGTGGGGTCGCACAGAGTCGGACACGACTGAAGCGGCTTAGCAGCAGCAGCAGCTGTCAAGACGTGTCTTTATATTTCACCCTGACAGTATGATAAATACCTATTGCTATTTTTAATTCTCACTGATGAATTAGAGAGGCTGCGACTTTTTTATATTAGTACCTCATATATTTGAAGACATATGAAAGTAGTCTGGGCTTCCCAGGTGGCACAGTAGTAAAGAATCTGCCTGCTAATGCAGGAGGTGCAAGAGATGCAGGTTTGATCCCTGCGTTTGAAAGACCCATTGGAGGAGGAAATGGCATCCCACTCCAGTATTCTTGCCTGAAAAATTCCATGGACAGAGAAACTTGGCAGACTACAGTCTATGGGGTTGCAAAAAGTCATATGCAACTGAATATACACACACATGAAATCAGTCTATAGATTTATTTTCTCAAGACAATTGTTTTTTCTATATACCCAGTCATTAGGGTCTACTGAAGTTCTGATTATAAATGCAGATGACCGGGTCACATACTATAACAAATGAATCTCAATTTTCAGAAGAGAGGTTTAGATGTCTGAATTTTCAAAAAGCACCCCATGCCTATCTAATTACTAACATGTTTGGAAACTTCTGCTAATAAATATTTTTGGTCAATGAATTAATCTCTAATAATAGGGTAGAAAAATCTCTTTGCTTGAAAATATTGAGCAGAATCAAATTGTTAAAAAAAAATCTAGGTGGATTAAAATCAGATGCTTAAAAGAAAATAATTGCCAAGAATTGTTTTTTTCATGAAATAGTCTCAAGAACCTTAGAAAGCTAAATTTAAGGACTGAGACATTTCTATTTTTATTTTGGTTAATATGTTCATTATAATGCAATGCATGTTTATTAAAATTTTTTCAGAATTTTTATTTAAAAAGGACAAAGAGAGGCAAGAAGAGTCACCTATACTTAAACTTTCAGTTAAGATAATTTTTTACATTTTAATGTCTAGTTTCTACTTGAAATGCATGGAATTTTTTTATAAAAATTGTAACTCAGCTGGGAAAGAATCTGCCTGCAATGCAGGAGAACTGGGTTCAATCCCTGGGTTGGGAAGATCCCCTGGAGAAGGGAAAAGCTACCCACTCCAGTATCCTGGCCTGGAGAATTCCACGAACTGTATAATCCATGGGGGTCACAAAGAGTCAGACACGACTGAGCAACTTTCACTTTAACTCTAACATGTATAAGTGTAAATTCATTTTTAACTAAAATATGTTGAAATTTTTCTTCATATTTTTATATCATCAAATATTTCTTCAAATTTATTATATGTATACTTTTGCTTATTTAGATGTTTACATTTCAGTTAACAATTATGAAATTATTCCATATTTTATTGCTTAATTTGTTTTGTTCTTAGAGACAATGTTTGGTGAATATCTTTATTGCTGACTCTTTAATATATCCATGATCACTTCTGTGCCATATTTCCTTTGAAATCTCCAATTTGTCTCCCCAAAATCTCATCCTAACTTATTCTCANTGCTTATTTAGATGTTTACATTTCAGTTAACAATTATGAAATTATTCCATATTTTATTGCTTAATTTGTTTTGTTCTTAGAGACAATGTTTGGTGAATATCTTTATTGCTGACTCTTTAATATATCCATGATCACTTCTGTGCCATATTTCCTTTGAAATCTCCAATTTGTCTCCCCAAAATCTCATCCTAACTTATTCTCAATAGTCTTTTATTAAAGCACCCATTTTCCTACATGCCAATACTTAGCATTAAGATTTGTTCATGCATTTTTCTCTATATATATTTTACATGTTGGAATATCAGGCAAATGCTGGAATATATAAATAAATCTGAAATGTTTATCATTTTATGTGCTTCAGATCAGAATAAAAAGCAGGGGGATTATCTATTTCTTTAAGATTTACAAGGCATTCTAGCATTAAATTATGAAAGACTGATACATAAAAAAGCATAATATATCAGAATATTGTTATTTTCTGATTTATACTGAGTAAGTGAACTTTCAGTTCAGTTCATTTAGATATTCATGGGAATTCTTTTTTTAGGCTTAAAATTTATTAGTGAAAACTTCAACAACATAACAGCTTCTTAACTTTTCTTCTTTTTAATCTGAACATATCACTTTCCAAATTGTTTAAATGTGAAGTTCCTTTATTTCCATTTTCATTGAATTATACTTAGCAGTGTTTTTTTCTCATTATATCAACCTTAAAAATAGTGCTTGTATTTGCTTATCTATTCTTTTGGATTTGTTATTGCCCTTGTACTTAAAATTATGAAATCTGTGTTTTGCTTTTATTTGGTTCAAACCTAGCAAGACATACACATGCATTATTTATCTAATAGATTATTTCAATGGTAGCCAGACCTCACATATATGCAAATAGCAGGTAGGCTCTTGCAAATAGCTTTCAGTATCAAAGGCATATTCAAATGGGCAATCACAAGTTGTGGTTGTTTTAGTAAAGTGGTCTCTTTTCCTAGCATCTTGTTCTGATTTCATGGATTCTGGCTGATTACTTGAAAAATGTCAATTCTCATCATGTGTTGACACTGGAGTCCTTTCTATGTTACTTTCACATTGTACCTTGTAGGAAGGAGGGTTCTCTTCATCCAATACCTCAATCCCCTTTCTGTTTTCTTGCCATCTGTTTCTTGATGTTTTCATTCTCTTGATTTATTTGGAAAGATGATTTGGGATGATATGAAACCTAGGAAGAAGTGATGCATTACTGGTTGCATCAAAAAGCAACTGCTAGGTGGTACTGGTCAGTCAGTTCAGTCACTCATAGCACGCCAGTCCTCCCTGTCCATCACCGATTCCCGGAGTCGACTCAAACTCATGTCCATTGAGTCGGTGATGCCATCCTACCATCTCATACTCTGTCGTTCCCTTCTCCTCCTGCCTTCAATTTTTCCCAGCATCAGGATCTTTTCAAATGAGTCAGTTATTTGCAGCAGGTGGCCAAAGTATTGGAGTTTCAGCTTCAGCATCAGTCCTTCCAATGAATATTCAGGCCTGATTTACTTTAGGATGGACTGGTTGGATCTCCTTGCAATCCAAGGGACTCTCAAGAGTCTTCTCCAACATCACATTTCAAAAGCATCAATTCTTTGGTGCTTAGCTTTTCTACTGAGGTCCTAACGTGGGAGATTCCTTCTCAAATAGCACTGCAAGAGAATCAAACTCTAAGGTAACCACTGATTATAGGGAGGGCTTCCTTAGTGGCTCAGATGGTAAAGAAATCTGCCTGCAACGCAGGACCCCTGGGTTCGATCCCTGGATTGGGAAGATCTCCTGGAGAAAGAAATGACAACCCACTCCGGTATTCTTGCCTGGAGAAGCCCATGAACAAAGGAGCCTCTCAGGCTACAGTCCCTGGGGTTGCAAAGAGTCGGACACACAACTGAGTGACTAACACTTTCACTTTTCACATGATCCCTCCTGTGAGTGTGGACTGGTATTAGCTCTGTACTGTTGATGGCACAACTGAGGAAACAGTCACCCCCATGGCTTACTGCATTCAGTGGCTCAGACAAGAAACCTTATTTTTAAATGTTTGGTTGCAAGACAACAGACACTTTCTTATCTTTGTGCAGTTACAGTAGGGAAATCATGGTTTGGGAGGAACAATAGCCCAGTTCCCTTGTTCTAGAAATTCTGGGTCTCTGAATCATAAGTCAGATTCTGGGAGAAGTACAAAGGATTAGTTCACCTTTCTAATATAAATTCGTTTTCATAAAGTGGAATCTGCTTAGCCCATGAAAGTTATTCCTAGATAGGTTTACTTCAATTGAACTATTTTTGTTTTAAGTTATCATTGTCTCTTCTTTCCAGATCCTTATTTTTAGCTCAATTAGTTTCTTTTTCTGTGGGGCTGTGATTTCCTTCTTTGTTACCTTTTACATATTTTATAAGGAAAAGCTTTATCCAAAATTACTATACAGCTGGCAATTTTTTACTGTAACATTTTGCAAGTCTTTGAAAGCTTGAGAATCCAGTACTCTTTAGCATTTTTCATTAATCCATATTGCCCTCAAATAAGTGAGAGTTTTATTATTATTATTTTAGATATTTGATTATTTTGCTGTTTCAACTTACTTGACAAAGAGAAACTAGTACAGCCAATCTGGTGGTAGCTTAAGCCTTATCATAACCAACAGGGTATTATTTTTGAAGAACTGTTAGTATATTATCCATTTTTTTACAGTTTTTAATAAAGGCAGCTTTTAACCTCACCATCTTTTCCTGACATATTTCTATAAGCCACAGCTTTCCAGCTTGTCATTGAACTTTTTTCTCTTCATATCAAGTTTCATTCCATTTGTTTCTGACCACTTGATCTTATGAAGTCATTTTCAATCTATGTGGAGACATGTTGAGGACACTATTCTTATATTTGATGCCAAGATCTCAACTTTTGATTGAAGGTCCAAATCACAACAAGTCAGGACACATTAGATACTATAATTTTCTTGGCTCAGAATCAAGTATGTTTTGCATAACAGCTATATTCTTGTTACAAATATGTTCAAACACTTTCTACTTAACTTTTCTTAATTTAGCCTAATCAAGTCCATACTTTGGTATCTTTTGTAATCTATCAAAATGGTAGAAGTTTACGATGCATTCAGAAGTCACATGGGCAGTTCTGGAACAAAAGGGGATCCCAGAAAAAGTGCGAAGAGTTATCTATACAAATAAATGGAGGAATCAGCATGCTGACTTAAGAACTGGAGTTCCATTCCCAACAAGGGTCTCCTTCTTAAGTCAGTATACATCATCTCTATTCGTGAAATGAGAGTATGTAACATCCAGCCACTGAACTAGACATCCAGTGATATAAATTTTATGCGATGATACCCAAGTGGTGTTTTTGTCCCATCAAAACAAATATATATATATACACACACACATATATACAAGGTAAATTGTGTGCTAATTAGCAGGTATTTCTTTTACCAAAAATGTTCTGTAAGAGGCATGACAAAGGAGTTATTATTTATGACACAGAGACACACACACACACGCAAGTGTACACAAACAGATACAAAGCACAATTTCACCTTCTACATTTTTAGCATTATATCTGTTTCTTTAGTGACTATTAGCTTATTTACAGGCATTTCCTTCATGAGAAGGACTGTTAATGAACTGAAGAAAACTTCTGCTTTTAATGGTTGTTACCCATGATTAGACATAGCATTATAAAAATGACGTTTAAAATTCACTTCTGTCAACATATTTTTTGAAAAAGATATTATTTTAAAGGTTATTTCAAATAAAATGAATTCCTGTCTATTCATTTATTTTGAAAACATCAAACACAGGAGAACATAAAGTTCAGATGGTAAGTTATTCAATATCATTTTGCTAAAGCAATGAAAAACTTTTGCCAAGCACAATTTGTTGTCAGCTGAATTTGAATTAATTTTACCTGTTCTTATTTATTGGGTTGGATATTTTTAATACAAAATTAAACATTTTTGAAAATTAAACAATAGAAATAATGCCCTAGAAATAAATATATTGTTTTAAAAACATAATTTTCAGAGCCTATAAGATGAGTAGCTACCCAAATAACATAGGCATTATAGTCATTTAAGTAGTGAAAACTTTGACTCTTGAAATAGAAGATGTTAACATCTATGCAGATTAACGATTTAACAGCATAAGTAAGGTAGGACAGGTAAAAAGACGACAATGGCCTTTTTGATCTTCAGTCTCATTACACATTGCTTATGAATCAGGAAGTGATAAATTAAGTCTGTATTAAGGGTATCTTAGAGATCTAAGAAAAAACAAACACACATTTAGAATTGCCATTTCTACATTTCCAACACCAGTCTTCACAGATAAATCTAAATCTGCAAACTAAAATTTTCGGAGTAGTTGAAAAATTAGAAAGAACATGAGATTTGCTAATAGCTTTCAGTTTACTTAAAATACATAAGAACTGAATAATTAGAATGTATCTAAGACAGACTGGGTAATACTAGTTACTCTTGAAATAAAAATATTAATGTTTGCTTGGAATTTCATAGCTTTCAGACACATACACTATATTAAATGTATTATATATTATAATACTTAATGTACTATAATATGCAACCACAATCTCATGTATCTATGGGTTTGTAATTATGTCTGGAGAGAGAGAGATTGTTAAGAAAAAAAATAATAAAAGCTGGGTCAACTGGAAATAATTCAAACACTGATTATTTTTCAGCAGTTGTGAACAATTTTAAACTCTTGATTGCATTTGATTGCCCTGACATTTACTCTGACATGTCTGTCCATCAACTTATGCAATATAAATTACAATTCTTAATTGGGAGTTAATCCAAAAGCTTAGAGCATTCCTGTTTATTTTTTTCCTGCAACTGGTAGGGATATCTTAGTTGTAATTGGGGGCCAGGCTCGTCTCTNTTACTCTGACTAAGATGTCTGTCCATCAACTTATGCAATATAAATTACAATTCTTAATTGGGAGTTAATCCAAAAGCTTAGAGCATTCCTGTTTATTTTTTTCCTGCAACTGGTAGGGATATCTTAGTTGTAATTGGGGGCCAGGCTCGTCTCTGATGCGTGGAAATTAGGACAGTTAAGCATAACAAAATATTTTTCAGGGTCTCATATGGATTTCAATCAGCCTCAGTCATTCATGGAAATGACAAACTTACTCTGTTTTGCTGAGCCTAGACCTGAACTCTGTCCTACAGATAAGTACCAAGTTCTATATTGTGTGATAGTGCTTTACCATACTTTGGCTATTCCAGAAATACAGTGTGGCATTGTTCAGTATTTGCAGAAGCTACATCACCATTGTAGCTGATGTCACTATCAGTATTTGCATCCTAGTTAGGACAAACGTGTGTTTATCCATCTGTAGTTATTTCTACATCACGATGCTACAAAAAAAGCCTTTGGCATTTTTTGGTTGTATAGTCTTGTCAAGTGTGAGAATTTACTAGGTAAAAGATATTATTTTATTGTAATTTTTTTCTTCCTCTCTTACAGCTAAATCTTGATAGTCATTTCTCTTTTAATATTATGGTGTAACTTTATTGTTAGTTTCCTATTGATTTTTTCACTGTGGGTTTATTATAAAACTGTTGTCAGTGGTACATTGGGTCTCTTAGGTTAAGGTCCATGGCTATAATTATATGAGTGGAAAAAATATTAGCTTGCTTTAAAAAACAATGAGCTTCTTCATAATAAGTTTACATTATAGTTGTTATTCTATTGATTTAAAGAAATGGTTTCCAACTTTTCTTTTTAATAAATATAAAGCCATAAAACCATTTAAGAACATTTTGGAAATAATTAGTACCCTGTGATAAATTTAATCTCATTGCTTTAAAGAAGGTAATGTTAAAATATCCCTTAGAAATAAGATTTTAGAGAAAAATCATTGACTTTAATAGCCTAAATTTTTTTCTTCATTGAAATAAAATAATTAGATACATTCATATATTAATAGTTTTGTCACAAATGTTTATTCTGATTTGCTTTTGTTGGATGGAGTTGTGGGAGGAAAAAATAAGAGATTATTACAATTGCCTCATAATGTAAATCTATCAACTTATAAACATTTCTTAGATAACTAATTTAATAGGGTAAAAGTTGACTGTATATAGAACAATCATGATTCAGGATAGAAGATTTATATTATTATTGTTTTATATTATCTTATGTTATTGAAATATGATCTTCAATTAATACAATAAAGCAATTATTTAAATAATCTGGAAATAACTTTTCTAAACAACGACTTGCTTTTATCTTGTAAGTCCTGTGTGATGAAGTGAAATTCAAATTAATCTTGGATTCTTTTCTTGGAGATGAGAAGGGTTGATTTAGAAATTTTATTATTTTTGGTTACAAATATTAACCATCAGAGATAGTGGGGAAACAACCACAATATCTTATAAATTTTAAGTGTTATTTAGTTAGTGTTAGTCACTCAGTCATGTCCAACTCTTTGTGATCCCATGGACTGCATCCCACCAGGCTCCTCTGTCTATGAAATTTTCCAGACAAGGAAAGTGGAGTGAGTAGCTGTTCCTTTCTCCAGGGGATCTTCCTGAGCCAGGGATCAAACCCAGGTCTCCTACATTACCGGTAGGTAGATTCTATACCACCTGATAAATTTTAAAGTGCTATTTACTAAGATATTATTATTTTTAAGATGTCTGACAATAAAATATTAATAATGTGTAAAAGCTATTTTGTAGAAATAATATGAATTTACAGATAGAAAACTTTGTTTAGACCTTAAATTGTAATTGAATTTTATCGTGCTTCTCAATGACAATAAATTCAATATGTATTATTTAAAATTTAAAATCACATGATATAAAAGTGAAACATAAAATTTCTTAAAGATATTATTCTGTTGTATTGATAGAGAAAATGTATAAGTTTGGAAATACAATAATTTGCTTTTGAAAATAATATTTGGGAAAAATATTTTTTGTTGTTCTCTAGGTACAAAGGTTTTAAAAAATTAATTTATTTTAATTGGAGGCTAATTACTTTACAATACTGTAGCAGTGTTTGCCATACATTGACATGAATCAGCCACGGGTGTACATGTGTTCCCTATCCTGAACCTCATTCCCACCTCCCTCCCCATCCCATCCCTTAGGGTCATCCCAGTGCACCAGCCCTGAGCACCCTGCCTCATGCATTGAACCTGGACTGGCGATCTATTTCACATATGATAATATATATGTTTCAATGCAATTCTCTCAAATCATCCAACACTCACCTTCGCCCACAGAGTCCCAAAGTCTGTTCTATACATCTGTGTCTCTTTTGCTGTCTCACATTTAGGGTCATGATTACCATCTTTCTAAATCCCATATATATGCCTTAATATACTGTATTGGTGTTTTTCTTTCTTTCTGACTTACTTCATTCTGTATAATAGGCTCCAGTCTCATCCACCTTGTTAGAACTGATTCAAATGTATTCTTTTTAATAGCTAAGTAATACTCAGTTGTGTATATGTACCACAGCTTTCTTATCCAGTAGTCTGCTGATGGACATCTAGGTTGCTTCCATGTCCTGGCTATTATAAACAGTGCTACAATGAGCATTGAGGTACACGTGTCTCTTTCAATTCTTGTTTCCTCGGTGTGTATGCCTAGCAGTGGGATTGCTGGATCATACGGCAGTTCTATTTCCAGTTTTTTTAAGGAATCTCCACACTTTTCTGCATAGTGGCTGTATTAGTTTGCATTCAACAGTGTAAGAGGATTCCCTTTTCTTCACACCCTCTCCAGCATTTATTGCTTGTAGACTTTTGGATAGCAGCCATTCTGATTGTTTTGAGATATTACCTCATTGTGGTTTTGATTTGCATTTCTCTGATAATGAGTGATGTTGAGCATCTTTTCACCTGTTTGTTAGCCATCTGTATAAGATGTGTATAAGAGACAGGTGTAAGAGGCTTCAGTTTCAGCCACCTCATTAGAAC
>SJYX01014220.1:179005-196649 GCA_006410675.1 Oreotragus oreotragus | reverse complement strand
TGTGTGTGTGTGTGTGTGTGTGTGTGTGTGTGTGTGTGTGTGTATATATAAATGGTTTTGCAGTGATTAGGAAAAAATTAAATTTACCAGTAAAATCCAAGTCAGACCAATAATTTACCCACTCCAATATGCTAATTATTACTTTATTATCATGCATACTGATTTTGCAAATTAAACAAGTTATTGAGGAGAAATATACTATGAAAACTGTTAAATTTGAGAATTGCAATTGTCTTTAAATATTCTTTTATCAGAAGACCTAATAATTAGTATCAGTATTTCAACCACAAAGATATTTTAGAAAATAGAGCCTTCTCACTTACTCTAATTCTCTGTTAGTTTTATAAATAGCGTCCCATTTTTGCACTCAGTTTATAGATTTTTTATCCTATGATACTTTTTTCATCCTTCAGTAAAGAGAACATAAAATTCATATTATGTCTAAATCTCAGAAATAACATTACAAATTGATAACTTTGTTTAAAAATTTTATATTGAGAAATCACCAGGTGCTCTGTAATTCAGACTGTGACATGTTTGAGAGTAAATCTGATATTACCTTGTTTCAATACTGAGGGTTTTCTTTGTTCCTGTCTTTCAAACTGCAGCTTCTCTGCCGATGGCATCTACACAAATCACAGAAGTTGAAACTACAAAGTTAAGATAAAACCTTGACAGTGCCCCACTGAGAAAGCACATTATCGGACCCCTAATGATGCTAATATAAGCTGCCAAGAGCTGTCACTCCAGAAGCTATGGCAGGCCCAAAGCAGAGAGTGGGGGATAATGACACATTCTGAAAGCTAACAAAGGAAAACAAATGCATTATGTATATGGATATAAGAAAATGAACAGTGGCATCTTCAAAGAAAGATGCCTTTAAACTTCAGTCTCAAGCAGGCTTGTCTGTGACACTTTGAAGCTAATGTGGACAAGCCCCATGTCCTCAGCAGTTCCAGCCTACCTTAGCATGACCATTCAATAAAACTTGAAATGATCACAGCATGCGCTCCATCAAAACCCTTCATCAAACTCAAATGTGAAGTGACAGGTGCTGGGAGAATGGGACTTGGTTTCCCTTCAGAACAGGATTTCTAACATTTCTCAACCATCCCCTTGATCAGTGCAATTCTATGTGGAATTTGAAGGAATTGGCAAAAGCAATGGTGCCTTTCATGTAGCAAATGCTCTCATTCTCCCCTCTACTATTGCCACATTGACTATGAGCATGAGTTGTTCTTGGGAGGATTTCATTTGCTGCATTATCTTCTAAACACCTGGAAGAAAAAAAAAATCAGTAATACATAAAACAAGTGCTACATAAATGATGATTTTTTACCTCTCTGTGGATGTGGAATTCCTGACCAAGATATTATGGGTAGAACCAGAACTTTTGCTTCAACTTCTGTTACACATGAGTAAAATGGGCAAAGAGGTTAATTGATTTACTCAGTGTCATAAAGAAGCAACCCTGAACACTAGCATTTCGACCTCATGAGACTAAATCCTTGAACTGTTGGCCAGTGAGCTGAGTGAGTCTGAAATGGAAAATAATGTACTGTCTGTTGGTATTAGGACAAAAGGTCAGTACAACATGATTATGCAAGCATCCATGCTTTTATTTACATCTGTGATCACTATATGAGGATCACTGATGTGGTCCTGTCTTATCACGAATTTGCATTACTAAGTACACATTATTTTCAGAAAAAAAAATGCAGATTTGAATTATCATAAATCAATATCCCAGGTTCCCTGATGGATAAAAGTTTAAGTGATAAAAGTGGACATTTTTTTACATCGATCTGTTAGTATGACTAAACTTGACTAGAAGAAATCACCTGTGAGTATAAAAGAATTACTTATTTTTGACATAGTCCTTAACTTCTTTCTTGAAGCTTGTGGCTCTGGCGAAAAAAGACATCCATGCTTTTCCAGCATTTCACAGAGCCCAACACGTGTCATTAGAAAGTAAAAAATTCTATCAGCTCTCAGTGAGTTAGATTCAAACAAACAGTTTTTAAATTAATGAAAGTCCTCCAGGCTACCTAATCCTCTGGAGGATTTCAGAGGAAAGCAGGAGATGACAGTTGGGCATTTCTCAGTCTTACCTTCCTATTTACCATCTCATCTTTGTAACCTTAGGAATACCAATTATAGGATTCATTTTAGTGATTTTTTCATTGACTGGAACAGAAGAATGGCAACCTGATAAATAGGAAAAATAGGGAAATTTCTTAGATCTTAGCACCTTAATTGAGATTCTTAACTTATGAACCAAACCAAAAAAAAAGGTTGCAGGGCATTATACCAATACACCAAAGATAGTACAATTTTATTCAAAAATGTGTAGTTCATAAATCTTTTATAATTTTTGTATATGTTCCTATGGCAACTTCAGTTAATCTTATCAGATCAACAACTTTAAAAATAGAAGCAGCAGTTGGAGTTTATCCAGATATGATTATTCTCTAATGATGCTTTCCTGTAGTTCATTTACAAACAACATCAAGTTTTAGACTGCAGAAGTGAATGATAGTTTTACAATAATAGGTCTTTATATCATATTTTAGTCAATAATAGTTTAAGGAGCTGTTATATAAAACTTTACAAAATTATCGCTGTGACAGTGAAGCAACACATTATCTGGAAAATACATTAAATACTGAAAGTTGATTACTCAAAATTTACTTTTATTAAGAATAAAATCTATACCTAACACTATAATATCACATATCTATCATGGAATAAGAGGAAAACCATCAGAAGAGAAAATGATCACTTTTATTCTAACTCTTCAATGATTTTGAAGTTATTTGTTTGATGTATTTCTACCCAATATTTTTTTTTTACATACACATGTTGAGTTTTTTCATGGTTTTGATCTTAATAGATATAACTTTGTCTTGCTATTTTGCACTCATTAATGTCAAACTTTCCAGAACTAACAGATGACAACCCATATGTTATTTTGAATATAAGGCATAAACTATATATAAACAGTTTAGGATCTGTCACAAAGGAATTATTCACATTAGAAATAAGAACCTAAATTTAGTTTCAAAAACAAGCCTCTAAACTCTTGCAAATTTGTGGCATGAGAAAAGATACCAACTTCTTCTTTCCTAAATATTGCTGATATTACAAGTATCATGCATGAATGATCTCTCTCTTTCTTTGGGGGCCAAGGTACTACTGAGATCTGTTTTTCGCAGAAGACACACCAGTGCCTCCTGGAAGAGAAAAAATATCTTGCACGTGGGACACTCCTACTCCAACAAGTGCTGAGCTGGTAGGAAGTGTTGAGTGGCTTGAGTATAATTTGACTCGTCCTAAGTCTTCATCTTTACTCTCATTGCATTAGATGCAATCTCAGTGCAATCTCTTTAACATTACAGGTTCACATAAAGCAATTAAGTGCCCTACATCTTCTCTTAGGTATGTCCTGTCTGCCATATTAAGCAGAGACATGACCATTGGCAGCCAAGAAATGTGACTGTTTTCAATAGAGTTCTAGAGAAGGAAAATGTCATGGTGTCATTCTTTCTCTGGGATGCTATCCACAACTGGGATAAGAAGGTCACAAGTGTGACAAAGATGCTTTTCACTTCATATCACTATCCATTGTTGTTGTTCTTGTTTAATTGCTAAGTTGTGTCCAACTCTTTGTGACCCCATGAATTGCAGTATGCCAGTCTTCCCTGTCTTTTACTATCTTCACTGAGTCGATGACACAATTCAGCCATCCTCTATCACCTCCTTCTCCTCCTGCCCTCAATCTTTCCCAGCATCAGGGTCTTTTCCAGTCAGCTCTTTGCATCAGGTGGCAAAGTATCGGAGCTTCAGGCTTCCATACTACTCTCCACACTATCACTATATTCATACTATTATCAAAGTTTCCCATTGCCTTCCTCAGCTCCTCTCCCCCACCGTCACCACAGTTCCAGGCTTCTTACCCTTTTCTTTTCTTCCACTCCTTCCACTACTGCAGGTCCCATAAGCTTTGTTGCAGAGATGTTCCCCACATTTTCTCATCTAGAGTTCTGAATGACTGGAAGGCTGATTCCTGAGTCTTTGTCAACTGACTTTGGCAAGGTTTGACTAAATTTGGGTACTGAAGAGAGATTAGAGGGTAGAAAGAAGGAACAAGGGAGGATATTTTTCTCCTTCTTTTCTTAGGGGTTGTTTCCAGCAAAGACTACATACTTATGACTCAAACACCAATGGAACAGGGCCGTATACTTTCAGCTGCTGCCTGCTGACCCTTTGACAAGCCTCTTTGGCTCCGGCATCATTACCGCCTTGCTTTGTCTATTTCTCCACACCACCTGGAGATCTAACAACCTGTTACAGCTAATCTATGCTGCATCACTGTCCAATAATCATCTTCTCAGCTTCTTCTGTAGCTTTTGTTTAATTTCATCCATTAAATTCATTTGATCTAAAACATTTAGAGAGGTATGTGTTTCCCGGTTTGACATTGATTATTATAGTATTTTATCAGCAGTGATCCCAGAAACATACCTCTCACAATGGGGTTAGACTGAGCTTATCACCTGTTTGAATATGAGCACAGTCATGATGCTCTTGCAGATGGCAAATGAGATAACAGTAATTTGTGGCATGCCGTGACATCATTTTTACTTAACTCATCATCTGTAGATGCTGCTGGAGATGAAGGGCTTTTCAATATCAAGGCATCAGAAAATCAAGTTCTTTTTGTATGCCACTCAGATGGTAACAAGTGTATCAACAATACAGAAGAGTATGCTGCCCACTTCTAAAGGTGAAGAAGAGTTGACCAAAAACCAAAATTCATACACTCATATCTCCAAACCCTCAGTTAAAAGCAGCCTTGGGATATTAAAACACTTCTAGGATAACCTTAAAATTGCATCAACTCCCATAGCTTCAGGGAAGATACAGCTGAGAATTAGAATAAAATGTAAAGTGTGCCAGAGCATACATAAAACACAAACTGATTACACAGCACCACCAGTCCCTTAGTTAAGGTCAGGGCATTATTGCTTGTACCTAAGGCATTTGTGAAGAAGTAGTGGGACTCTGAGACTTGGGAAGGGGACATCTGTGTGCACTGACACTGCTGAGAATCTTGAATCACTAAATTTCTCTCATCCTTCTTATCACCAGAACCAGCTCCAATTTCACTGACAAAAATGTGGCCATCCGTTAAATTGATAGTACTAAATGATGTCACCTGACACAGTTTGTGCATGCCTGGGCTTTTTAAGCCTTTCCTGCAACCCCTAACTGGCTCCAGGACAATAGCAGTAGTTATTTCCAAAATATTCCAGGGAGAGGATAGGTTTCCTTCAGGAGAATATTGCACACGGAAGAGGAATCTTGATATTGCTAATTTGTATCTGTACATACCTGGAGAAAATCATAGTAATGGACTTAAATAGTCTCCCCAAAGGGACAAACTTTAATTGTACTTGAAGCCAAATTTACTATAATGCACTAAATGTCATTCGAATTAAAGTGCTGGTTAAAGAAGTTGGCATCGGCTTTGTTCAGTTGGCTCCTGAAGTCTGCTCTCCATAGCTTATCTTAATGAGGTCAGAAATGCTGGAAATTTTCTGGCTTGATATCGAGGAGGGCATTCAAGTCACAGGGAGACAGTATTGCTTGTGTGGATTTGAGAAAAGTGGTTGCCTCACTCTCCCTCAGCAATGCATCCTCAGAGTGTCTAGAAGACATTCCTTTTCAAAGGAGTTGATAAACGCACTTGAGAGGAGAATACTGGTGTGGTTTTTTTAATTAATTTTTATTGGAGCATAG
Source organism: Oreotragus oreotragus (assembly GCA_006410675.1). Lineage (NCBI taxonomy): Eukaryota > Metazoa > Chordata > Mammalia > Artiodactyla > Bovidae > Oreotragus > Oreotragus oreotragus. Next base: position 190,847 of record SJYX01014220.1, on the reverse strand, counting down.
TTGCTTTACAGTGTTGTGTTCATTTCTACTATACAACAAAGTGAGTTGGCCATATATACATATATCCCCTCTTTTTTTGGACTTGCTTCCCATTCAGGTCACTGCAATTCATTAAGTAGAGCTCTATGTTCTATATAGCAGGTTCTCATTAGTTATATATTTTATATATAATATCAAGGGTATATATGTATCAATACCCACCTCCCAATTCCTCCTATCCCCTTCTATCACACGTTGTATCCATACAATTATTATCTACTTCTGTGTCTCTATTTCTGCTTTGCATATAAGATCATCTATACTATTTTTCTAGATTCCACATATAGCCACTCAATATAGGAGAAATCTTAAAAAAGAAAAAAAAAAAACTGTGGTTTTTTAACCTGGGAGAGGGATAAATCTGGATTTGGGTTGTAGAATTGAAGTTCTTTATTTCAGTGGTAATAATGGCATGTTGGAGAGTGGGGCCCTGAGGTTTGTTTTGGAGACAACATGAGTTCAATGGTCATCACAGGCAGCACAGCAGTGGTAATTAAAATATTTTGACCCACACATAATGTTGTGGTGATGGTTAACTGAACTCCAAGTCCCTGAGAGTAAAACAGATGTGCAGCCTATCTGTTAGATCTATACACAAGGCTAAGATCTAAGTTTGGTGAGTAGAAATTCATATTGCATCATCACAAAAAATGTGTAATCATGAGTTATTACAATCTCCCATTTCCCAAAACAAGGTCAGTTCACACACAGGATGACTGACCATTCCAGGCACTTTAGCACTGACTGTCACATATCCTTGGAAAATCCCAGACTAGACCATTAGTCACTCCATCACAGATTGGAAGCCCCTTGATTAGAAAACAGGCTGAGTCCCTTGGAGAGGGACCTCCCTTGAGAATATACTTAAATCTTTCTCCAAAAGGACCAGAGGTAATGTAATATAACAAAGCAGTTGTTTGTTCTTCAGTCGCTAAGTCATGCCTGACTCTTTGCCACCCCATGGGTTGCAGCACGCCAGCCTCTTCCGTCCTCCGTTGTCNTCCCCCTGCAGCGAGAGGAAGACACAGCAATGAAGACGCAGGGCAGCCAGACATAAACCAGTAAACAAGTTTTCTTACAAAGACTCCCACGGGATTTGAGGGATGTTTGTTCTCAAGAAAGCAGTGTGTTGCCACCCACAGTGAGTGACCTGTCTCTTATACACATCTAGATGTGTATAAGAGACAGGGGTCACAAAGAATCGGACACAACTTTAGCAACTGGACAACAACACAGTTGAAACTAATATTCTATTGTAAATCAACTGAACTTTCAATTTAAACAGATAGAACTCAGGCCTGGCTGACTCTAGAGAGATTTCTCGTGTCATAGACCACAATCTTCTCATCACTGAGAAGTCCCAGCTAGTCTGGGAGATTAACATTTCTCAGGATAATTAAACATCGTCCTTCACAGGAACTGAAAAGAAGAATCCACTCAACCCAAACAAGCGAAGTTAGCAGGAAATCCAACCTCGAAACAGTAATTTTAGGGAACGAGAAGGCATGAGTCATCATCCAAAATAGAAAGACTAAAGTGTGGGATTCTGCTTATGCCAAAACAGATGTAGGGACTCAGTTTCAACTGTAGCATGTGGGAGGGAGAAGTTCTGCTGGAAGTTAGGCTGTCTGGAGAGAAATGGACATCCTAGACACATTGAAATGATTGTTTTCTAATGCTTCCTCCTTGGAATAAAAGCTATGACAAACCTAGACAGTATATTAAAAAGCAGAGACATCACTTTGCCAACAAAGGTCCATCTATCAAACCTATGGCTTTTCCAGGAGTCGTGTATGGATGTGAGAGCTGGCCCACAAACAAGGCTGATCGTCAAAGAACGGATGCTTTCAAACTGTGCTGCTTTCAAACTGTGGTGATGGAGAAGACTCTTGAGAGTCCCTTGGACTGCAAGATCCAACAAGTCCATCCTAAAGGAAATCAGTCCTGAATATTCATTGGAAAGACTGATGCTAAAGCTGAAACTCCAGTACTTTGGCCACCTGATGGGAAGAGCTGACACAGTGGAACAGACCTTGATGCTGGGAAAGAGTGAAGGCGGGAGGAGAAGGGGACGACAGAGGACGAGATGGTCGGATGGCATTGCTGACTCAATGCACATGAGTTTAAGCAAACTTCAAGAGAGAGTGAAGGACAGGGAAGCCCAGTGTGCTACAGTCCAGGGAGTTGCAAAAAGTTGGACATGATTTAGCAACTGAACAACAAAACATTTTCTAATTAATGCCTGAAAGAGAGGTATATGTCCATTTAATAAATTCTTGTTATATTCTACCCTTAAAAAGTTGGTACTTAGTAATTTACGCCAATATTGGACTCACTCAGAAAATTAAAATCTGACCTTATTTGGCTTCCCTGGCAGCTCCGTGATAGAGAATCTGCTTGCCAATACAGGACTCATGGATTTGACCCCAGGTCCAGGAAGATCTCACATGCCTCAGAGCAGTGAGGTCTGTGCACCACAACTATTGAGCCTGTGCCCTGGAGCCCAGGAACTGCAACCCTGAGCCCACGCGCCACAACCACAGGCCCAAATACTCCGTGATAGAGAATCTGCTTGCCAATACAGGACTCATGGATTTGACCCCAGGTCCAGGAAGATCTCACATGCCTCAGAGCAGTGAGGTCTGTGCACCACAACTATTGAGCCTGTGCCCTGGAGCCCAGGAACTGCAACCCTGAGCCCACGCGCCACAACCACAGGCCCAAATGCCCTAGATCCCGTGCTCCACGACAAGAGGCCACCCCAGCGAGAAGCCACAGCCCACTCCCCGCAATTAGAGGAAAGCCTGCACAGCAAGAGACCCAGCACAGTTCAGTTCAGTCACTCAGTCGTGTCCAACTTTTTGCACCCTCATGGACTGCAGCACACCAGGCCTCCCTGTCCATCACCAACTCCCGGAGCTTGCTCAGACCCATGTCCATTGAGTCGGGATGTCATCCAACCATCTCATCCTCTGTCATCCCCCTCTCCTCCTGCCTTCAGTCTTTCCCAGCATCAGAATCTTTTCCAGTGAGTCAGCTCTTCATATCAGGTGGCCAAAGCTTTGGAGTTTCAGCTTCAGCATTAGTTCTTCCAATGAATATGAAGGACTGATTTCCTTTAGGATGGACTGGTTGGATCTCCTTGCAGTCCAAGGGACTCTCAAGAGTCTTCTCCAACACCACAGTTCAAAAACATCAATTCTTCAGCACTCAGCTTTCTTTATAGTCCAACTCTCACATCCATATGTGACTGCTGGAAAAACCATAGCTTTGATGAGACAGACCTTTGTTGGCAAAGTAATGTCTCTGCTTTTTCCAAGGCAAACCATTCAATATCACAGTAATCCAAGTCTAGGCTCCGACCAGTAATGCTGAAGAAGCTGAAGCTGAATGGTTCTATGAAGACCTACAAGACTTTCAAGAACTAACACCCAAAAAAAATATCCTTTTCATTAAAGGGGACTGGAATGCAAAAAGTAGGAAGTTAAGAGATACCTGGAGTAACAGGCAAATTTGGCCTTGGAGTATAGAATGAAGCAGGGCAAAGGCTAATAGAGTTTTGCCAAGAGAATGTAATGGTCATAGCAAACACCCCCTTCCAACAACACAAGAAACAACTCTACACAGGGACATCACCAGATGGTCAATACCGAAATCAGATTGATTATATTCTTTGCAGCTAAAGATGAAGAAGCTCTATACAGTCAGCAAAAACATGACTGGGAGCTTACTGTGGCTCAGATCATGAACTCCTTATTGCCAAATTCAGAGAAAAGCCTGCACANTACACAGGGACATCACCAGATGGTCAATACCGAAATCAGATTGATTATATTCTTTGCAGCTAAAGATGAAGAAGCTCTATACAGTCAGCAAAAACATGACTGGGAGCTTACTGTGGCTCAGATCATGAACTCCTTATTGCCAAATTCAGAGAAAAGCCTGCACAGCAATAGAGACTCAGCACAGCCAAAAATAAAAATAAAAATAAAATTTTTTTAATTTGAACTTACCTTATTTTCTGTCTTTATATTACAAAATATTCTACTGAATCTTCCAAGTTAAAGTTATTCCAAAACATCCTTACTATCTACAATTATAGTAAGAAAATAGAGTTGCTTAACTAGTTTTTTGAGCTATAAGAAACTGAATTTGATAGAATCAGTTCAGCTCAGTTCAGTCGCTCAGTCGTGTTCGACTCTTGCGACCCCATAGACTACAGCACACCAGGCCTTCCTGTCCATCACCAACTCCTGGAGTTCACTCAAACTCACGTCCATGGAGTCAGTGACGCCATCCTGCCATCTCATCCTCTGTCGTTCTCCTCTCCTCCTGAAACAGAGCAAAACTATGGTTCTTGCCCACCCCTCACCAGGTTCTCTGCCTGCCTTCTGCCTGTAGACAACTTCAGTCAAAGAATAGGTTCAACCAGAGAAGTGAGAAATGCTGAAACAGAGAAAACAGTCTCAGGAGACTCAATAATAATGTGGTCATTAAACATAGTCAAGGACCTTTAGTTCTCAAGGGCTATAGATAATATTCTGAGCCGCACCCTGTGAGCTGTCATAGATACCAAAACACCAGGTGGAGAAGGTAACTACCTGACGACCGGACTCTACCCAGGAGCTGCCACAATTCCGAGAACTGACTGCAAAGAAATGGGAACAAGTGCATCCCTGAACTGAAGACTAACTGTGCCCAAAACAACCAAGATGATGCTAGTCGGACCACTGATGACCAACTGAAGATGACTGTTAGAGCTGACTGTGCTGTTTCTGCATGTAACCCCTCCTCCGCCCCTGCCATCACTCTGTCTATAAACGCTCTCACTCCCTGCTTGTCAGTGGGAGGGTGGGGAGCGGGAATCAGCCTTTGAACAGCATCTGCCACCCTCCCCACCCCAGTTGCCAGCACCTGAAATAAAGCAAACTTTCCTTTCCACCAATCTGGCCGGTTTACTGGCATTTAAGTGGCGAGCAGCCGGACCTCCCACACATACCTTTCGATAACACTCCTGCCTTCAGTCTTTCCCAGCATCAGGGTCTTTCCCAACGAGTCCACTCTTCACAACATGTGCCCAAAGTCCTGGAGGTTCAGCTTCAGCATCAGTCCTTCCAATGAATATTCAGGACTGATCTCCTTCAGAATGGACTGGTTGGATCTCCTTGCAGTCCAAGGGGCTCTCAAGAGTCTTCTCCAACACCACAGTTCAAAAGCATCAGTTCTTCGGCGCTCGGCTTTCTTGTCAGTCCCCAAATATCTGCAGTCATTATTTGGGCTAATATTTTCCACAGGCAGCTTGTGAATCAGGAACCGAACTTTGAACTTTACATTATTTCATTTAATTCATATAACAATCCAAAGAGGAAAGTACGACCATTATCTTAATTTTACCAAAAAAAGGGAATTATAGATTTAGAGAGGTTAAAATCTTGTACAATATAACTCAGCTACTATGTGGGAAATTGAGATTTAAATCTATGAATAATTAATATATTGTAATTTGAAAGGATTAGTCACCAGACCAGTGCCCTTTTCACGTGAACATTAATTTTACCAAAAAAAGGGAATTATAGATTTAGAGAGGTTAAAATCTTGTACAATATAACTCAGCTACTATGTGGGAAATTGAGATTTAAATCTATGAATAATTAATATATTGTAATTTGAAAGGATTAGTCACCAGACCAGTGCCCTTTTCACGTGAACCCAAGCCTTTAAGTTCCAAAGTGGCTGAAATCAAACTGCACAAAACTGACTCAATGTATTACTGAGTTCTGGAGATGAAGATGAAAGGTCCTTCTAAAAGTGACATCTTAAGAAACTGGTCTAAGAATCAGCGTCTCTAGGGACACAAGAAGATCTCATTCTTAATCACTGTGATTTACAGATAGCTTGCTTCGCTGTTAGACTGTGAAAGCCATCACAAGGAATCAAACCAACAGACTCAAAAGAGCTTATCTTTCCAAGAACAAAGTCAGAATTCACTCTCACAGTGTGGACTTGCAATTAACCTGCATCACCTTGTCACCCTGGGCTGAAAACTAGAGTAGTGAAAGCGCTAGTCGCCCAGTGGTGTCTGACTCTTCGTGCCCCATGGACTACAGCCCACCCGACTCCTCTGTCCATGGGATTCTCCAGGCAAGACGACTGGAGTGAGTTGCCATTCCCTTCTCCAGGGGACCTTCCTGACCCGTGGTTGAACCTGGGCCTCCTGCATTGCCTGCAGATTCTTTACCATCTGAGCCACCGGTGAAGCCCTGACTCTGGACTGAGCTGCAGATCAAAGGTGACTGCATTTGTTTGGAACCAAGAAATGCACTTTAGCCACTGCCATGATTTGCTTAGGCCACCTTACACCATCTGACCCACAGATACCAAAACTTGTTTCCAGCCGGATGGTTGAAAACTGAAATGAACTTTTGAAGAGGTGGAGGGCCAATGTATATCACGGCTGTGTCTTCATAACTAAGATCCTCAGTTCAGCCTGACCTAATGGTAGTGACATTGTATTTCACATTTGGCAATTACCTTCCTGGGCCTGTCTGCCCTTAGCACAACGGTAGTCCTGAGACCTTTCACTCAAGGGCCTCTGATGGCTTTTTTTTGGATCATATGGCAGATGAAGTGAAGGGAAGTCACTCAGTCGTGTCCGACTCTTGGCGACCCCATGGACTGTAGTCTATCAGGCTTCTCTGTCCATGGGATTTTCCAGGCAAGACGACTGGAGTGGGTTGCCATGGTCTCTGTTTACTTTAAAAATAACAGCAAAATCCATCTTCAGCCTTGTATGGAGACTTCCCTGGTGGTGCAATGGGTAAGAATCCCCTGCAGTCAATCCAGCCAATGCAGGGGACAGGGATTCGACCCCTGGGCCGGGATGATCGTGCATGCCGAGGGCAACTCAGCCCCTGTGCCACCAGTACTGAGCCCTGCTCTAGAGTCCATGAGCCACACCTGCTGAAGCCCGCACACCTAGAGCCTGAGGCCCGCAAGAGGAGGAGGCCCTGCGAGGAGGAGGCCGCTCCCCTGGCAGAAGGCAGAACCCCCCTGCAGCGAGAGGAAGACACAGCAACGAAGATGCAGGGCAGCCAGACATAAACCAGTAAACAAGTTTTCTTACAAAGACTCCCACGGGATTTGAGGGATGTTTGTTCTCAAGAAAGCAGTGTGTTGCCACCCACAGTGAGTGACTCACTACCCACCAGGTGGGCAAACTCATCTGCCTTTCAACCCAGTGAAAGGCAGCAAAGTTCTTCATCCCTAATAATCACAGTAATATACTCACAGGGGGATCAGATTTGCCTCCCATAGAGCAGCGGAGGGATTCTCAAGTTACTCCTGGTGGTTTATCTTACAAGGCAGAAGCTGGAATTCAGCAAAGGCTTTCTAACATTGACTCTGTTCCACTAATCGACAGGCTAAAATTCGCGCATGCCAGATTCGATGCTAATATTCTAAATTATTCAAACATGACCCCCAAAATAATACCATGCACTTCCACAGATCCTGCTCTGGTGATTCTCAGACAGAGATGAAGTAGCTCTTGTCTTAGGCTTCCTGGCGGTCCAGGGTCTTCAGTGAGTGGACTGCCTTCTAACACCCCGTAATCTGTCTGCCTCACGGCACTGTTAAAAAGCACCAGGGATCTATATTGAAGAAGAAATGGTCCAAGGGACATTCTAACCACCTCATTCTCTACAGCAAACAGTTTCAGCCCAGACTCTTCTACCACAATCTAGATTTACATTCCTTACCTTGAGGAGAAAAACAGCTTGAACAATATAAGATATTTAGAGATGCCATTAACCTGTATTTGGCCATTAGGAAGGCTAATAAAGATCCTGCACTATGATCCCAATTACAAGAGTCAAAATCTTTGGATGGAACCTTCAAGCATGTAAGAAGATAGCCATGGAACTCCAGAGTGGGGTTTTTTAATTATTAGATTTATTTTTATATAATTTATTTATTTTCAGTTGGAGGCTAATTGCTTTACAATGTTGTGTTGGTTTCTGTCACACATCAGCATGAATCAGCCCTCCCTCTGGAATCTCCCTCCCACCTCCCACCCCATCCCACCCCTCTAGGTTGTCACAGAGCACCAGGCTGAGCTCCTTGAGCTCAACACAGTAGTAATTTAAGAAGGAAAAAGGGAGGGGGGATCCAGAGTGCTTTGTATCCCATACCTCCTCTTCCTTTGTAAATAACTGATTAATAACTTGATTGCATTCATGGATTTAGGGTAGCAGTGCTAGGCGCTTAGTCGTGCCTGACCCTAAGTGACCCTACAGACTATAGCCTGCCTGGCTCCTCTGTCCTTGGGATTCTCCAACAAGAACGCTGGAGTGGGTTGCCATTCCCTTCTCCAGGGGATCTTCCCAACCCAGGGGTCAAACCCAAGTCTCCTGCATTGTGGGCAGATTCTTTACTGTCGGAGCTACAGGGAAGATCTGTACTAAGAAATACAGTAGTAATTTAAAAAGGAAAAAGGGAGGGGGATATCCAGAGTGTTTTCTATCCCCACATTCCTTTTTCCTTTTTAATAACCGATTAATAATTTGATCCCATTGATGGATTTTCCATATCCCAAAAAACAAACGAGAGAAAACAAGCATTCCTTCCTATATGTATAAAATCTTCTTTTAAGAACTGTGGGTCTTAAATAGGAAGGCTGTAAGGCAGCAGATGACCCCACGAGATAGCATTTGTCAGAAACAGGGTTGCTGCTCACTTAGCTACTGTTCAAGCAGTATTCCTTGGTTTCCTGCTCTCTCTAAATGCTATCCTGGTATCTTGCTAAATCATCAAAAATGCTTAGGCAACATCCACTTCATTCTGACAGAAATACCTCCTTTGAGTTATGATTTACTGTGAGGTCCTTGGCCAAAGAGAGATTTTTTTTTTCCTGCAAATTTTATAGACATAAAATTGTGTTGATGACATTTTTGGTGCCTGTCATCTAAGAATCCATGTTGTAAATTCCTCTTAGGATGTAGGGACACAAAAACGTGTAATACCCACAAATTAGTTTATAATAAAGCATCGGTGCTTCTCTTGTTTGTAGAAAGATGAAAAGGGGATGGAACCATCCACCACTTTCCTCTTACAATTATTTTCCCATACTCCTGGATGATCCCAATTGTTTCTTTTCACTTAACTGTCGTGTGTGTATTTACATAAAAGCATGTTTCCATAATATATGTGTATGTGTTTTATTATGTCACTATCAATCCTATCTATAAAAGGATCTTCTATACCTATATATGATGGGTGAATACATACCTCAGTGTCCTAGATCTGTGGTGTGTGTGTGTGCACGTGTGCTCACTTGTGTCCGACTCTTCGCAACCCTATGGACAGTAGACCGCCAGGCTCCTCTGTCCATGGAATTTTCTCAGCTAGAATACTGGAGTGGGTTGCCCTTTCCAACTCCAGGGGATCTTCCTGACCCAGGGACCGAATCCGTCCATCTCTAGCCTCTTCTGCACCTCCTGCACTGGCCTGCGCGTGATAAATAAATGCATATACATGCCTAGATGCGATGGAGGGCCCACCAGGAGCATTCCAGAACCAAACTGCAGAGCCCAGCTCTGCCGTCACGTCAGGTGGGCTTGAGGAGGGGGTGAAGATGTCCTGTGTCCTGGCCTCCTTGACCCGCCTCTGATGATCTATTGCTATGTCTCAAATCACCCCCAAAACAGTGGTTTAAAGACAGTAACAGTCAGGTACTTGACTCACGAATCTGGGGCTGACTGAGGACAACTAGCCAGCTCGGGAGGGAAGTGTCGGGGGACGCTTTGAGTTGTCACGACTGGCGAGGCGCTGCTGGCATCTAGCGAGCAGAGCCCAGGGCGGCGCCGGACGAGCTGCGACACACAGGGCCGCCCCCGCAGGGAGGGCCTGGCGGCTCTGCGGCTGCAAAACCTCCCGCTGGGCAGTTCTCTTTTGAGGGCTCTCGTACAGTTGCGATTAGGTGGCCGTGGGACTGAGGTCTTCCTGTGGCTTCTTCACCCCACATCTGTGCCTGGGCTGGGAAGCCCCGAGCAATGGAGGCCTGAAGCAGGTGCGCCTCGGGTCTCTCTCCTTTCCTCCCTCTCTCGGTGGTTATTCAGTATGGCCTCCCCACAGGGCAGCCTTAGGAAATCCGCGCTGCTCAGCTGAAGCGTGGCTGAAGGCTTGCAGGGTGAACGCCATCGGGGACTCCTAGCAGCCGGGTGGCCTCTGAGCCCAGCCTTGGAAGCCCTTTACTGTCACTCCTGCAGTGACAAAGTCACAAGGATACCCTCCCCCTGGTTGTCCAAAAAGAAGACGGGGAGAACCACCACCGAATCTGGCAGTGATGAAGCACATCAGATCTGGGAAAGCCAGCAAAAACCCAACACTCAAATGAAGATCCACATCCTTATAACATAAAACCCCAAGGGTCCAGCTTTCAATCAAACATCACTTATACCAAGAACTAGGAAGAGGTCAAACTTAATGAGAAAAGACAATCAACAGATGCCAACACCTTGATGACACAGATGATAGTAAAGGTTAACTGACAAGGATTATACACCAGTCATCAAAGAAATGCTTTAATAAGCAATTATGAAAACACTGGAGACAAATGAAAAAGTGGAACGTCTTAGCAAAGAAAAAGAAAATACAAAGAACAAGATGCAACTGAAGCCTATTATACAGAGTGAAGGAAGCCAGAAAGAAAAACACCAATACAGTATACTAACACATATATATGGAATTTAGAAAGATGGTAATGATAACCCTGTATGCGAGACAGCAAAAGAGACACAGATGTATAGAACAGTCTTTTGGACTCTGTGGGAGAGGGAGAGGGTGGGATGATTTGGGAGAATGGCACTGAAACATGTATAATATTATATACGAAACAAATCGCCAGTCCAGGTTCAATGCATGATACTGGATGCTTGGGGCTGGTGCACTGGGACGACCCAGAGGGATGGTACGACAAGGGAGGAGGGAGGGGTCTTCAGGATGGGGAACACGTGTATACCTGTGGCGGATTCATGTTGATGTATGGCAAAACCAATTCAATATTGTAAAGTAATTAGCCTCCAATTAAAATAAATAAATTGATTTTTTTAAAAAAGAACAAGATGTATATTTGTGAACTAAAAATTGTAAAAGCCAAAATTAAAATCTGAAAGTCAGTGAAAGGGCTAACTAGAAAAGTGGAGGAGATAGAGGAAAGAATCAGTGAGATTGAAGATGCCTAATTTGAAAAACAGAGAGAAAGCAGATTGAAAAAAAGTGAACAAAACCTCTGAGACATTTGGGTGTACAATGATTCCCAGAAGAAGAGACAAAAGAAAAATCAGTCTAACTTGATTCTCAATGTAGGTAGAGGAAATATTTAAGACGAGGGAGAGTAAAAAGTTGGGAAAAAAAGTAAGGTTTTTTCACTTCACTCAGACTGATAAAATGTCGATACCAGTAGACTATCTAATGCCTAGTTGTGTATCTAATACCTAGACTAACCACAGAAAAAGCTGGACAAAGATAGACACTCAAAGACACTCTCAATAAAAACAGAATTCCAAAAATGTTCAAGCCAAATGAAGCCAGAAAAAAAAAAGTTGAATTTATTGCTCACTTTACAGTAAGGGAGAGGTAAGCTGGTTTGATACAGTCTCTCTGAGCAGAACAAAAGTATTGATTTTCTGCTAGCTTTGGGGAAGCACAGAGTTCATTCACAGATTTGGGAGACTTGCAGAGGTATAAGAGGTTGACTTCCTCTGTAGAAGCATGGTTACATGCTGATTGGTTAGCAGTCCTGGTA
>SJYX01014220.1:67347-162370 GCA_006410675.1 Oreotragus oreotragus | reverse complement strand
CCAACCAGTCCATTCTGAAGGAGATCAGCTCTGGGATTTCTTTGGAAGGAATGATGCTAAAGCTGAAACTCCAGTACTTTGGCCACCTCATGAGAAGAGTTGACACTGGAAAAGACTCTGATGCTGGAAGGGATTGGGGGCAGGAGGAGAAGGGGACGACAGAGGATGAGATGGCTGGATGGCGTCACGGACTCGATGGACGTGAGTCTGAGTGAACTCCGGGAGATGGTGATGGACAGGGAGGCCTGGCGTGCTGCGATTCATGGGGTCGCAAAGAGCTGGACATGACTGAGCGACTGAACTGAACTGAGAGAAGACAAATTATGTGAATTCAATTCACCATCATAATTCATTTGTTTTTTACAATCCCATCAGCTACTGTGTGAGGAGTGGATCAAGAAAGGCAAAATAGAAGCAGAGACACTTAGTGCCCAGACTAAAGCAGTCAGAATGGAGGTGAAGAAGAGAGGACTGACTGAAAGTCTATTTGGCCAATATAACCAACAGGCCCACTGGTAGACCAGATGGCCCTGCCTTCCGCTATGGCACAGTTGAACACATTATGGAAGTGGAGGTTGTGAAAAGGCCATCACAAGGGTAAACTATTGCACACTGTCACCCTTAGCCTCTCCCGTGACCCTCCTGTGGAGTGGCCATCTCAAAAGATGCTTTTAACTCCATCGGATCATGCACCATCCTGCTGTGATTGCCACAGAAAGGCCCATCACTGTCATTTTTTATGACTAATATTGGGGTTTTTTAATTTTTATTTTCCAAATGAACTCATTATTAAGGGCAAATGAGAATTCAAACCATTTTATAATACTATCTGGAAAATAATGCTAGAGCTAAGCAATTTTCAATTAAGTGGAGACAATATCCAAAATAGGAAATTCAGCTGAAGGGTGGAAAGAAGCTACAAAAGCACATATAAGTTATCAATGTTATAGAAGCTCACACCTTGAGACTTGCATGTCTAACAGCCTAGACCCTCCCCCACCTGAATTTTTCAGTGAGAATCCAAAATTACCTTAAAAAAATTGGATTTCCTTTCTGGGCACAATACCTGCCTCATTTAACCTACACAGAAGCTCATTCTGTGAGGCTGAGATCAACCTACAAACTTACCTTCAGACTTCATTCTTGGAGAAAGTCTAGGGTGCGTGTGCAAGTGTCTGCCCCTCCCCATGCACACCCATCTTGATGTCATGCCCTTCCTGTGGGGGTCCCTGAAATGTCCTCGGGGAGGGCAGGGCAAGTTCACATCCAGGGGAAAGAGCTTGAGCTCTACACAGGAGGGAAGGACCTCCAGTTCTGCACGGTTGGAAAGCGAGAGCCGCTCAGTCGTGTCTGACTCTCTGCGACCCCGTGGACTGTAGAGTCCATGGGATTCTCCAGGCCAGAACACTGGAGTGGGTAGCCCTTCCCTTCTTCAGGGGATCTTCCCAACCCAGGAATCGAACCAGGGTCTCCCGCATTACAGGAAGATTCTTTACCAATTGACCAATCAGGGAAGCACAATTAGAGGAGATCCAGAAAGGAAAGTCACATCTCAGGAGGATGTTTGGGGAGGTCTGCCAACCCTAACCGTAACTCCAGACTGGATGGTGGATGGCGCTGTCCTGTCTCACCTGTGAATTCCTCCGTGATACCTACATTGCACATGGAAACAACTCAGTGAATGGACTGAACTCAGTGAGGATACAAACACGAACAGATTTATTTTTCTCCTTCCATGGCTTCCAGCATGTTCTGATGGATCTCCTTCCTTCCCCTTTTAAGGGCGTCCCAGGCAGATCTCGTGACCTTCTTTGGTTTCATGAGCAATCTCCCTCTAGTGATCAAGATTCCTTTTCACATTCTCTGTCCAATCTAAAACAAAACTTGAACCTCCTATCTAACCCTAAGCTCTGCCAGCCTCCTACGTGTTAGGCACTCATTCGTGTCCTGCTCTGTGCGACCCCATGGACTGTGGCCCATCTGGGGTTCTCCGGGCACTCGTGTGGGTAGCCATCCGCTTCTCCAGGGAGTCTTCCCACCCCAGGGGCTGAACTGCTTTGCAGGCAGATTCTTCATCATCTGAGCTTCTGTCCCTTTCCTGTCTCCGCACTACCTGCCTCCACCGTCCACTCCCTTCCACTCGGGCCTGACCCTGTGTAGGGGACTTGCAGTGGAAACTGAACACGACTTCTGCCTCCACCTTCTGCCATCTCTTCTGCACTTTCAAAGTCAGGACACGGAAAAGGCAGGTGAGGGGAAGCGCCAGAAGCCCTTTCTTCCCTCTGGTCACTCACACGTTCTCCTTTGCCTCCAAGTGGCCACCACTTCTGTGCTGAGTGAGTGATGGTGCTCAGTCGTGTCCGACTCTTTGTAACCCGGTCAGCTGCCCGGCTTCTCTGTCCACGGAGTTCTCCAGGCAAGAGTCCTGGAGTGGGTCGCCATTCACCGTTGCCCCTCCTTCAAAAGCTGACTTTATGTGGGACACGTGGTGTGTTCTTCCGAGTCACCGTAGGAACCTCTGTGTCGCTCTGTTCCCGAGGGAGTCATTTGCTGCTGGGTTGCTCTTGCTGGACTACCTCGGAGTTCCTGCCTCCCATGGGACTCCCCACAGTGCAGTGAGCATCCTGTGCACACTGCCCTCTCGGAAAGACTCTTTCTAAACGGCTGTCCAACTGTTTATTTGTGTTCCTCAAAAATTCATATAGTGAAGCCCCAGTGCCCAGTGTGATGGTATTTGGAGATGGGGCCTTTGGGAGGTGATTAGGTCATGAGGGTGGAGCCTCCATGATAGGGTTAGTGCCCTTATGAGAGACAGTAGAGCTTGCTTCTCTCGAGTCCCTGCCACGTGAGGCAAGGTGAGAAGATGGCCATTTGCAAGTCAGAACCTGACCAGGATGGCACCCCGATCTTGGACTTCTCAGCCTCCAGAACTGTGGGAGATAAATTCATGTGGGGTAAGCCACCCCATCTATGGTGTTCTGTTATAGTCAGTCCAAGCTGACCGGGACAGGGGCTTACACCTGACCACCACCTTCTGTGGGTGAGACATGCAGGCCAAACCCCGAGCCTCTCTTCCTTTTTCTCCTTCCAGCCATCACAGGCTGCACCATCCACCCTCAGACCTCCAGAATGTTCCGGGTTGTAATGAAGCCTCCTTCTCCGTATTCAGGAAGCAGCCTAAACTCCAACATCGAGTCGAGCCCTCAAGAGCTCTCTCCTCTGCCACCTGGTGGCAGGCTGCAAATGCTGCCATGCTTCTGAGCTCAGCCCGCATGCAGTCAGGGAGTGAGATGCCAGCCTCCCTTTCCAGAAGCATCCACCCCAAAACCCTTTGACAGTTCTCCAGGAATCTTGTCACTTGAATCTGGAGATGGGAATGCCGCAGTATTCCCCATGTGGCCAAAACTCTTCACATCAATGAACGCAGGATGAGCTGCCTTCAAAAGTCACATGCCTGCTTCATACAGGATGTTTGGGGTGGGGGAGGAGGAAGCAGGCGGTGATAGTAACATGATCAATAGATCACCTCTGAAAGCCATAAAGGGCACGTCTGCGAGCTCCCTGTCACTCTCTTGAGAACACTGAGGAGCTTGTCTGCTCTCAGCTTCAGAGCTTTACAAGAAACTCTGAGGAAACAGAGTCTCACGCATCAACAGGTTGTGGACCCCGACTGAACTGGTCCATGGATCGTTTGCTGGACATACAAAGAGATGTGGAGGCTGTGTGTTAAGGTTGCGGTTAGCTGCCTGGGTCACGGGGCGTGCACAGTGAATACACAAACGGAGGTAAACTGATAACCAGAATCTGACCCTCCCTGTGATGAGTGGGCAAAAGCACACCAGAGACACATAATGAGGGCATCTCCAGTCAGCCAGCAAACACTAGCAAGAACCTGGATGGTTTTGCAAATGAGACCTGTCCCCCCTCCATGACCAGGCACTGTGACTGGTGTTGGAGGAGTATTAATAGAAATGATCAGGACCCAAGGGTAGTGGAGGGGGGCCAGGTACCCAAAGGGTAAATGAAAACGCACCAAATCCCAGATCACACGCCTTCCTAAATGGATTTGTAATTGCATTCATTGGGAGCAGATTGCAATATCAATAACTACAGTATAATGAACTGACTTGCTATTCAATCTTCATGGGGAAGCTTGCAGCTTTTCCACTAAACCATGAATCATATTTATTTGAAGATCAATCCCTCCCCACCCCCAGTATTCACAGGAAAACGTGCACTCATGGAAGTGACACAATTAGACCCCCAGTTCCCCAGCCTCAGACTCAGGAGAGCGCCAAGCCTCATACATCATTGTCTCTGAACTGTTGCTAATTTCTCAGTGTTTTCTGCACACTGAATGTTCTTAAACATTCCATAAATGGTTATCTTTAAAGATGCATCAAATTGGGAGGGGGAGGGCATGAATAATATCCTGGACTTAGGATCCATCAATTCAATCAGGGAGCATTTCCTTTCACTGACTGGCTCTTCCATCACCATGACTACCCACTTCCCAGAGGTAATGACTCGGCTTCATTTACTTGCATAAGAAAATGTGTTTTAATTTTTTTTTTCCCTATGTATTAAAATCCTACTAAGTGCTGGGAACTCTACATAGATTATCTCTTAAAACAACCATAGAGGGCTTTCTTGGTGTTCTGATGGATAGGAATCTGGCTGCCAATGCAGGGGGACACGGTTCAGCCCCTTGTCTGGGAAGATCCCACGTGCTGCAGGGCAACTAAGTCTATGAGCCACAACTACTGACCCTGTGCTCTGGGACCCGAGAGCCACAGCTACGAGGCTAGTGCCGCCTAAAGCTTGTGCTCTGCAGAAAAGTCCCTGCAGGCAGAAGCCCGAGCACCGCAACCAGAGAGCAGCCCTGCAGGCGGAAACCAGAGGAAGCCCACCAGCAGCAGCGGAGACCCAACACAGCCAGAGAAAAAAAAAAAGGGCAAACAATGTGCTTCCCATTTAATAGGTGAGTAAATGAGGCTCACAGATATTAGGTAATTTACCGACAGTCATGAAATTAGCAAGTGTGGCAGAGAATTTCTAGCTAGGTCTCTCTAATCCAGAACCTACACCACTCTCCCCCACCCCCTCTTTAAAGAAGATTAAAGAGAAATATTCTGAGAAATGTAGCCAAGTTGTGGGAAAAGAAAGCTCACCCACTTCTACTAAATAGATCCGTAGCAGCTACACCCACATTATAGATATATTGTGGGCCAAATACTTGAGAGTTCTCTAAAAATCCCCACGATGGATAACATACTTATGAAGTTTCTTTATCTTAATGGTGTTACACCAAAATAAGAATATCAGTCTCTCAGTCCTGCTCCATTTACGAGCCTCCAAAATCAGGGAATCTCAGAGTAAGGTTTCTGCATCATCTGGTCCCACAGTTCCTTCTAGACTCCCCATATCTCCTCCCACGGGTCCTGCAGCCCGTGCTCATGCAGAGTCAAGAATGAGAACTCACTGACTCTCCAGGCAGCCCCTCCAATCTTTGCAAAGCTCTGGGGAAAAGCACTTCCTCATTTTGAGCATGAGTCTCGTGCCCTATGGTCTCCATCCACGGGTCTTCCTTCAGGGACACAGAAAAATTTGAATCCATCTTTTACATGGTAGCCCCATCTCATATTGAAGCATCCACATCTCTCCTAGCTTTCTAAAATACGAATATGACATGATTTTTAAATCCCTTCATTATTCTAGTCACTCATTTCCAGTCTCTGCTGTTACCCTTTCCTCTGAGCCTGCCCAATTACAGAAGCTTCTTGACTGATCTTCCTGAAAGTGAAAGTGTTAGAGTTAGTTTCTCAGTCATGTCTGACTCTTTGTGACCCCACAGACTCTACAGTCCATGGGATTCTCCAGGCCAGAATACTGGAGTGGGTTGCCATGCCCTCCTCCAGGGGACCTTCCCAACCCAGAGATTAAGCCCGTGTCCCTACGTTGCAGGCAGATTCTTTACCGTCTGAGCCACCAAGGAAGCCTGCTTCACTTCTAAACTCCTAGAGTCCAAACAAACTCTGCTCAGAAGCTGGAAAGTTTCTTTAAAATGTAAAAATGATTGTGTCTCTCCCCCGCCCCAAACCTTCAAAACAACTCACGTGCAGAACAAAATTCATACTTCTTTCACTACTGTATCAGAAGCTCTTTCCTGTTCTCAGAGTGTGACGGACAGCCAAGCTGAAACAAGAAAAGTTGTGCACTGCTGGGTGATTCTGCAGCTGCTCTGTATTTGATTTATTAATACATTGTGTGGAATATGAATAGAGAAGTTCAAAGGTGAGTTTGGTTTGCTTAATCTGAAATGCAAGCAGGTCTAAAAGTGAAAAACTTTCACCTCTGGTTCTGACCTTGGAAATATTTTACAAACTTTTCAACTCCTTGTAGATTCCAGCTCCTCTGACAAAAACCCTGGCTTTCCAATGTTATGAACATCTAATATGTAGCAAGTTTGGTTTTAATTTTTTTTCTTTTTTTAAACTAATTTAATTGGAGGCTAATTACTTTACAATATTGTAGTGGTCTTTTCATTAAAGAAGGACATTCCCCAGTCATTCTTAACAAGCCCCAAATAATATAGCTGAAAATATTATTGAGGCATATTTCATGCTACAGCCTCTAAACCGGGAGTGTTTGGTGTAGAATCCATGGGCCCTGGAACTGCATATGAAACCCCCTGTGTGTGTGGTGGGGGTGAGAGGTTAGGAAGGTGAGGGAAGGAGGTGCACGTAATGGACCCTGGCAACCTGCACTCTCTACGTGGACTGTACAAGGGTGTCTACTTGTCTGACTTCCCCAGAAGCTAATTCTGTGAAGGCAGAGTTCAATTCTGCCCTCTTATCCTCAGTTCTACCCCATGGTCTAGTGTGGGGACTGGGACCTGCTCGGCATTCAGCCAATACAGGTTTAAAACATCATAAATTTATGGAAGGGTGACCGGACGCCCCTTAATGAAAACCCCTGAGTGAACCACTGGAGCCACATGGGAAGATCAGATGTGTTCATCTCTCATCCATGCCTTCATCCTCAACAAACGTCTCCTGAGTTTTTACTGAGAGCCAGCACCACGCCAAGCAGAGGCAGTTGATGGAGAGACTTCAGACAGGCCTGCCTGCCATGTGGAGTTTTCAGCCCCGTCTTGGACTGAAATTCACACTAAATCAGTAATCATAGAAATGTGCAATTACAGACTATGAAATTCTAGGAAAAGCACAGGAGAACCTAATTTATTGATGAGGTCTTAGAAAATCATCCTGGGAGAGTGATGTTTCAGCTAAGAGCTAAAGGATGAAAAGTATTGTAAGTAACTAGGCAAAGATCTCTGCCAGGCTCAGCACAAAAAGGTCTCTGCTTCTCAATGGCGAGGTTTCCAGGGAGACATTCCAAGAGATGGGACTCGCTTCACGTCGTAACTTGTCTCCAGAGATGATGCCCTCTGTAGCTCCCCGCTTTGTACCCACACGCCGCTCCACTGTCTTGAATTTGAATTGGCCTTTCACGGCTTTGGCCAATAGAACGTGGCAGAAGGGACGCCATGCTAGGGCACCTTCATCCCTCTTGGAGCCCTGAGCCGCCGTGTCCAGCTGCTCAGCTGCAGCGGGAGGTCAGGGAGGAACACTGGTGCCCAGAATCGTGGTGGAAGAGGCCCTGCTAGATGTCCA
Organism: Oreotragus oreotragus; assembly: GCA_006410675.1. Lineage (NCBI taxonomy): Eukaryota > Metazoa > Chordata > Mammalia > Artiodactyla > Bovidae > Oreotragus > Oreotragus oreotragus. The sequence continues at coordinate 154,694 of SJYX01014220.1, read as the reverse complement.
GCCCACACTAGACCATGGGGTAGAACTGAGGATAAGAGGGCAGAATTGAACTCTGCCTTCACAGAATTCAGTTTCTGGGGAAGTCAAATGGCAACTGACCATCCGGGCATGAGAGCCTCCAAACCAGGGAGGTCAAGCTGAGCCTTGTCCACTCACAGAACCATGACAGATAATAACAAATTATTGTTTTAAGCCTGTAAATTTTGGAGTGGTTGGTCACACAGCAGAAGATAAGCAGTGGCCTTGTTAAGACTCATTTGGGGACTTAATCTAAGAGACCTAGGCTTCTATCAGCTGACAAGTTCTCCTGAGAATAACACATTACAGGTGTTCTTACTTGCAAGACAGGAAAGACGAGTTTGAGCCTCTCAATGGATCCAACCTCTACCTGCCCATCTGTCAAGCTTTTCCTTTTTCTGGACTGGAAAGGAGTGGCCTTCGACAAGGCCCTACCCTGACCTTTGACCTCAGTCTCTTTTAGAGACTCTACCAGTTTCTGGCAGCTAATTATACTTCTGTGATTTCCAAACCTTCCCTAAAAGTCCAGCCTCAAGGCAGACAAAGGAGGTGCTTGACTTGCAGTTCCCGGGGCCCATGGATTCTACACTGGCATTTCCTTGTTGATTTCCTCTCTTGCTTTGCAGGACCCAGTAGCTGGTGGAAGCCACTTACTTTCTGCTACTATCCTGTCCTTCAGGTAAGTCTGGGAGGGAGAGCAGGGCAGAGGAGGAATCATGCTTTGAAACTGGTTAGTGTTTTTGTTTGCACAGCTTGTGTTATTAATACTCCTGTTTAGCATAATTAGCTATCTTCCCCGTTTACACACAACCTGCGGTGTTTATGCCTCTGTTTGAGAGCTGAACCATCAGCAAAGGAGTCTAGTTCCCTGAAGGCTGAATGCAGGTGGTTCTGAATGCTGCAGGATGCCAGTTGTTCAGAAAAGCCAGAGACACAAGCTTTAATTGTGGCTAAAAATACACTCACTAGAAGAATCAGTCTCCTTAGGACTGTTTGGAGTGGATAAAAGCATACATGGATTCAGCAGTCTTCAGAAAGCCCTGCAGAACAAAGAAGTAGGCAAGTGGAAACAAATGAACTTTATTAATGGGTGGGGAGGTGAAGATTGCTAATACAGGACAATATGACTTCTCTTTATTTGAATAATTGGCAGTCCATTTTACTTAGCCAGTGACCATTACCTCGGAATGTGATTTCAGACTCAACAAAGCAGTGTAATTTAAGTTCCGTCATGACTTGTCAAACTTCAGGCAGGCTGCAATAAATAATTCAGCATCCTTTATAGAATCACAGCCTATTAAGGCTGGAGGAGAGCTTAGAGATAGAATTATGCATCATGTGATATATTATTATTACATGATGTATTATTATAATTATATGTACATTTCCATGTATATTAGCTGAGTTAATATTTTTCCATCAGCCACTAATTCACTACTCAAGAAAAAAGTTATCTGTGAAGGAAAAAAAACTCATTTTGACTGGTCAGAACGAGTCGAGATAAAATGATATACACATATGAGCATAGGTAAAAGCGACACTCTCAAAAGTTGATTTGCAGAACACTCCCCTAACATGCAGCAGGACCCAGAAACCCTGGTCAAACAACACTACCATAGCATCCATCATGTGCTGGACACTGCCTCAGTGTTATCTATATTTAATTCATTTAATCCTTTAAAACTCCCTATGAGGTAAATAGTAAAAGCAAGCTGTTTTCAAATTAATAATATGTTGTGAGCCAAGGATTATAATGAACTAACTCATTTCTGTTTTGTTGTTCAGTTCCTCAGTTGTGTCTGAATCTTTGCGACCCCATGGACTGCAGCGCATCAGGCCTCCCTGTCCTTCACCATCTCCTGGAGCTTGCTCAAACTCATGTCCATTGAGTCGGTCATGCCATCCAACCATTTTGTCCTCTGTCGTCACCTTGTCATCCTGCCTTCAATCTTTCCCAGCATCAGGGTCTTTTCTGATGAGTCAGCTCTTCGCAGCAGGTGGCCAAAGTACTGGAGTTTCAGCCTCAGCATCAGTCCTTCTAATGAATATGCAGGACTGATCTCCTTTAGGATGGACTGGTTTGCTCTCCTTACTGTCCAAGGGACTCTCAAGAGTCTTCTCCAACACCACAGTTCAAAAGCAGCAATTCTTTGGCGCTCAGCCTTCTTTATGGTCCAACTCTCACATCCATACACGACTACTACCATAGTTTTGACTAATGGTTACACGGGCCTTTGTTGACAAAAGGTCTCTTCTTTTTAATATACGGCCTAAGTTGGTCTTAAGTTTTCTTCCAAGGAGTAACCATCTTTTAACTTCATGGCAGCAGTGATTTTGGAGCCCATTTCTGTACATCTGCAATAAAAATGGAAGAGGAGGAAGAAAGGAAAGAAAGGACAGGAGGTCCAGAACTTGCTCTCTTCCTTGGAAAGGGAGCTCAGGTTAGACTCTCCAGTCCAGTGCGTATTTCCACTCTTAATTCAAATCCTAAACACCTGGAGTCCCTGAGAAGAGTTCAGAAGACAGCGGTTATGTTAAACTCTATGTAATCTATGAAGCCTTGAGTGGATCTCCCCATTTTTTCCTCCTAGTCACGCCTTGTCTCTTGCTACTATTCTTAGAGAAGAGTCTGTGTTGCCCGGGGAGACAGCCAGGACTACAGTCCCCCTAATTCTTCATAACCAACTACTCTGATCGTAGCAGATTAATCTAGGGTGGTCACTGCTTCAAAGGCTGCCATTGATGACAGTCTGGCCAATAATCAATAAAGAAGCCATAAGCATCAGTTGGACTAGATGGAGTAGTGAGACTTGGAAGATATCTTCGGTGCATGTCCAAAGCTCACTCCATGTTCTTTTGATAAGATATAGGAAAAGAAGGGGCAAACGTTGAATTCTGTGTTTATGTTTTTGGCTTCATTCATAGGCTCTAAAGGAAAAAGGATAACAAAGAGAAAACAGCAAGGACAACATGCCCCAACTCCCCTGCTAGGCATGTGTCCCGCTCAAAGAGCCTGAATGAGGAACTGTGCGGCAGAGTTCCCGAAGGTTGTGGCGCAGCCTACAGCGCTCCTGGTGACCTGGGCTGGGGAGCAGGGTGGAGTGGTGGGTTAGGAGGCTCTGACCATCCAGAGACAGCGACTGGTACAAAAGCTAAACCCAGCTGGGCATTCAGCCCTGGAGGATATTTTGGGTTTCCTGTCGCTTCAGGCTGAGCCTGGGTCTGACTGATGCACTCTCCAATCAGATGTGTCGTTCCATCTCCTCAGGCCCTGAGTGAGGAAAGGCGAGGTCAAGAGGCGGGGAGCAGCTCTGAGTGCTACACTGATTGATGTCCCTCCACACGGAAGTGAGCGTTAGCGGGGAGAGAAGAAGAGTTCCCCTCCTGACAAGTTATTCACTCGGCAAATGATTACACACCTCTTGCTATAGGCCAAGTCCTGCTCTAAGAGCTACACAACTGACAGTTTTATTTAATTCTCAAAACAGTCCTACAAGTAAGCAGGACTTACCCTTGGTGGGAACTGGCTGATCCACCAACTGTTTGTATGGAGAGGACAATATTGTTGGTGGACAGTAAGGCAGGCATGTTCAGTCACTTTAGTCTTGTCGGACTCTTTGCGACCCTGTGGATGGTAGCCCACCGGGTTCCTCTGTCCATGGGATTCTCCAGGCAGGATTACTGGAGTAGGCTGCCATTTCCCTCTCTAGGGGCAGTTCCCAATCCAGGGATCGAACCCGCATCTCCTATATTTCCTGCATTGGCAGGTGGGTTCTTTACCACTAGTGCCACCTGGCAGAAATGTGTATCAGTCAGTTCAGTCGCTCAGTCGTCTCCGACTCTTTGCGACCCCATGAATCACAGCACACCAGGCCTCCCTGTTCATCACCAACTCCCGGAGTTCACTCAGACTCACGTCCATCGAGTCAGTGATGCCATCCAGCCATCTCATCCTCTGTCGTCCCCTTCTCCTCCTGCCCCAAATCCCTCCCAGCATCAGAGTCTTTTCCAATGAGTCAACTCTTCACATGAGGTGGCCAAAGTACTGGAGTTTCAGCTTTAGCATCATTCCTTCCAAAGAAATCCCAGAGCTGATCTCCTTCAGAATGGACTGGTTGGATCTCCTTGCAATCCAAGGGACTCTCAAGGGTCTTCTCCAACACCACAGTTCAAAAGCATCAATTCTTCAGTGCTCAGCCTTCTTCACAGTCCAACTCTCACATCCATACATGACCACAGGAAAAACCATAGCCTTGACTAGATGGACCTTAGTCGGCAAAGTAATGTCTCTGCTTTTGAATATGCTATCTAGGTTGGTCATTACTTTTCTTCCAAGGAGTAAGCGTCTTTTAATTTCATGGCTGCAGTCACCATCTGCAGTGATTTTGAAGCCCCCCAAAATATGTATATATACAGGGAAAAATGCAGAAGCCAAAGGCAGTAGAGGCATGCATAAGAAGATGCCATGAGGTAGAAAGAAACTGAGTTGAAACTGCTGGTGGTTGAGTGCGATAGGAGGGCAGAAGCAGGGCAGATACTGACAGGCAGTGATGGAATTCCCACAGTGATGGGAAAATAGTCTAGGAATGATGGATTCGACCCCGCTGAAGTGGTAAGCACAAGCCAGGGCATCTTGGGTGACCACTGAGGTAGCCTTTATTTCTCCGGCCTCTCCATCCATCCCAACATAAACATCCTTCCCTTGAGGTAACACAGGAGGGTCTCTGTACTTGTTCCTCCTAGGAAACTGCCTGGTGTAGTGATGGAATGCAGAAGAGCTAGCCTGCCTGGGGTTGCATCCACGCTCCATCACTCCCGAGCCCTGTCATCTGGGGCAAGTTACCTGACCTCTCTGGGCCTCTGTTACATCATCTGTGGAGGAGTTTATCATGGGGATAGTACTACTACTTACCTTGTAGGACTGTTGTGAGAATTAAATAAACTGCCAGGGCCTGAGGAGATGGAATGATGCATCTGATTGGAGAGTGTGTCAGTCAGAACTGGGCTCAGCCTGAAGCGACAGGAAACCCAAAATATATCCAGGACTGAATAATAATTAAACAAGACACAGGTCATCTCTCTTCCATAAAGTCTGAGGTGAGCAGTCCAGCTCTGGCATGATGTCTCCAGGGTCCCATCCTCAGAATTCAGTTTCCATTTCACAGTCCACACGGGCTCTCACTGGAAGGGAAGAGGAAACCTAGAGGGAGGAACACAGATCCTCATTCATCCTAGAATGAGGCACAAACCCGTCCTTTTACTCCCACGTCCTTTGGCAGAGTCAAATGGCCACGCCTCGTTGCAAGAGAGATTGGAGAATGTCATCTTTATTCTGAGGAGCCACCAGGCCCCACTGAAAGACGGGAAACAGAACGCTTCGTTCATCCCTTGCTGGGGAGAGGCTTCTCTTCATCTAGCAGGGCTGGTGGACGTCCGTCTGTCTCTAGGCTTCAGGATTAGAAAGTCGCCTTGACCACCAACAGAAACCGTGTTCTCCAGTATCACTGTTATCACCACAAAGGTGATATATTTATCTCCCCCGATGAAACACTTGGCCTTTTTAGTTGTTTCAGAACCCTGGTGGGGAGGAAGTGAGATTGTTTAACAGACTCTTCCAGTTTCCGGGATAGCTCAATGAGGGAAAAGACCTGCACAAACTTTGCCATCACACACAGGCGTTGTGTAGAATTCCATACGTTGTGGACCCATGGCATACAGAGAAGCCAGGGCGCATTTCTGGCCATGTTTCAATTGCACTCCTCCTAGATCCAAATGTGCTTGGTGACCAAATATGTCTGGATGCAATCTAAAAAAAAACCCTCCAGTCAAAGCAATGCCATTATACATTTTCCATTCTGGGGAGATTTTCTGTTGAGTGGGATCCAGGGCTTTTGTGTTAATCCTTTAGCAGAGTTGGGGTTTTTGGATCTAAACTGATTATTCTCTACCATGTACTCTTTTAACATTTAGAAAGTGTCCATTTTTAGCAAAAGCACAGCTGTGTGAATGCGGCATATTGGTGTGGAGGAGGGTTACAATTCAATTTTCTGTATTAGAGAAGTAAGAAAATCACTGGCTTTTAGATTTGGAAGGAAATTTAGGGATCTTCGAGCCAACCCTTCCTATTACAGATGCGAAAACTGAAGCCCAGAAAAGGAAAGAAAAGCTGGTCACTCAAGCTAATACATTATAGATTTGGACAAGAGCTCAATAACTACCACTTCAATACACCAGAGGGCACCCACCACCCAAGGCGAAACTGCCCTCCACTCTCTTCCACACAACGCCTTCCCTATAGTCAACACAACTAAGAAAGACATGAGATGGGTTATTTAAACTAATTCTCCATGCCTCGTTTTCCCACCTGCAGAATGAGAATCATGATGACTGTCTCACAGGGCTATCCATAAAGGTTAAGTTAGATAACTATGCTAATGCGTGTGTGCATGCTAAGTCACTTTGGTTGTGTCTGACTCTGCAACCTCATGGACTGTACCCCGCCAGGCTCCTCTGTCCATGGGATTCTCCAGGCAAGAATACTGGGGTGGGTTGCCTTGCCTTCCTCCAAAAGCTCTTCCCAACCCAGGAACCAAACCAACGTCTCTTACGTCTCCTGCATTTGCAGGTGGGGTCTTTGCCACTAGTACCACCTGAAGCCCAACTAGGCTAATACTCTTACAAACAAAGCAAACGTACCTCACACCGAGTAAGGGCTCACAGGAGTTTTTATTAAAAGAGAACATCATGTAAAAGGTTAAAAGCTCTAAGCAGGTACTGAGGTCTTATCACTTCTGTCACTTGTTCATTCATTCATTCAATCAAGAGTAAATACATAGGTATTGATCTGCTCTGTGGCAAGCATTGAGCTGAATTCTGGGGATATAAAGGTGAATCTGATCATGCTCATGGTGTAGAAGAGGAAATAAGTGATTACATAATATATTAAAACCAAAAAAATGGAATGGGTAAATACAGGTATGAGGTATAAAGAGTGTCTAATTAAGTCTCTTGATTAAGGCTGGGAGCAGGGAGAGTAACAGAAAATATTTCCTGAAAGAAGTGACTCCTGAGTTTGATTTTCAAAGAAACAGCAGGTGCAAAGGCACTGAGGCATGAGACTCTATGTTGCTCATGGAAAAATAACAGAGTTCAGTGTTAAGAGAATAAGGTGCAAAGAGGACAGAAATAGGAGCCGAGGTGGACAGGAACCAGACCTCGAAGACTGTTCAGTCCGTGTTGAGAGCTAAGAGTTTATGACCAGGCAGTCAAGAGCTTGGTGCATGTTTTTTGAGCAGAAAGAGGTGTGGCCAGATTGCTTCTGGTACAAGTTGAGTAAAAGGAGCAATTTGGGAGGCAGGAAGCAGGAAAGCAAGTTAGGCGACGACGTCAAGACTGCAAGCTGTTCACCAATATCCGTCCAATATCCATTCTCTCCTCTTACATAGGGGTGGATTTTTCACCTAGATATAGGCTGCCCAGAATGAAGACTACATTTCCTAGTTAACTCCTTGCAGTGAAGTGGGGCCATGTGACAAATCCTGCTCAGTGGGATGTGATTCTAAATTACATGGGAAACTCTGGGTTCCTAGTTAAAGGAAAGGTTAAAAATACCCTCTCACTTCTCATATTCCCCTTCTTTATTCCTGGAATTCAGAGATGGTGGCAAGCCATCTTGGACCACGTAGATGAGAGCACCACCAGAAGGAGGAGGAATTCCCTAGCAGAAGGAATCTGAGCTTCTGAAGAGGAAGAGGCTGCCGACCAGCCTGGATTGTTACGAGACAGAGAAAAACCTTCCTGTCTTGTGTTTTAAGCCACTGGTACTTAGGTCTTTTGCCAACAAAGGTCTGTCTAGTCAAAGCTATGTTTTTTTCCAGTAGTCATGTATGGATGTGAGAGGTGGACTATAAAGAAAGCTGAGCGCTGAAGTATTGATGCTTTTGAACTGTGGTGTTGGAGAAGACTCTTGTGACAAATCCTGCTCAGTGGGATGTGATTCTAAATTACATGGGAAACTCTGGGTTCCTAGTTAAAGGAAAGGTTAAAAATACCCTCTCATTTCTCATATTCCCCTTCTTTATTCCTGGAATTCAGAGATGGTGGCAAGCCATCTTGGACCACGTAGATGAGAGCACCACCAGAAGGAGGAGGAATTCCCTAGCAGAAGGAATCTGAGCTTCTGAAGAGGAAGAGGCTGCCGACCAGCCTGGATTGTTAAGAGACAGAGAAAAACCCTCCTGTCTTGTGTTTTAAGCCACTGGTACTTAGGTCTTTTGCCAACAAAGGTCTGTCTAGTCAAAGCTATGTTTTTTTCCAGTAGTCATGTATGGATGTGAGAGGTGGACTATAAAGAAAGCTGAGCGCTGAAGTATTGATGCTTTTGAACTGTGGTGTTGGAGAAGACTCTTGAGAGTCCCTTGGATTGCAAGGAGGTCCAACCAGTCCATCCTAAAGGAGATCAGTCCTGAATATTCATTGGAAGGACTGATGCTGAAGCTGAAACTCCAATGCTTTGACCACCTGATGAAAAGAACTAACTCATTGGAAAAGACCCTGATGCTGGGAAAGATTGAAGGCAGGAGGAGAAGGGGATGACAGAGGATGAGATGGTTGGATGGCATCACCGACTCAATAGACATGAGTTTGAGTAAACTCCAGGAGTTGGTGATGGACAGGGAGGCCTGGCGTGCTGCAGTCCATGGGGTCACAAAGAGTCGGACACGACTGAGTGACTGAATTGAACTGAACTGAACTCTAGGTCTCGGTCACATGCAGTCAAATCTGTCTTGTCACAATTCCATGAGATGCTGCTGCGTAGATGAAGGGGGACCGTCTAAGCTGAGGCAGACGGAATGGAGCAGAGATAACATTTGAGAGAAGCTGTGGGACTTACTCCCAGAAGACACGAGAGGAAGAGGTGTCAACTGCAGCTCCCGAGTGCCTTTGCTTGAAGACTAAGTACGTGATGACATCATCAAGGAAGAAAGACAGGAGAAATTAAGTGGCTTCCAAACATTTTAAAGACTTGGAAGTTCTCTGGACAAGATCTCAGTTTTCAGTTCATTTATTCATCCATTCAAAAATCCTTTACTGAACTTGCACAAAGTATAACACATAATTTTTTCAAGTTATACATTAGCAACAGAGTCAGTTAAAAGGTGGAGATCTCTAATGTAACAGCAATAAAGTACAGAAATCTCTAGACTGTGCACAGATGTGTAAAATCCTCCATGACTTGAGCTACCAACAGAAAGGCATCTCTTAATGAGTGTGGTGTTGCTCCAGATTTGTACAGGCAGTGAGCCTGGAAAAGGGAAGTGTGCGAGGCACACTTTGAGCTGAAAGACTTCATCAAAGCCTACTTGTCTGGAATCGAGGTGCTGTGAGAAACAGAAAATCCCTTAATCGAGGAAGATTCCAGGTAACCAACTCACTTGAGTTGTGCCATAATCCCAACTATCCTTAGGACATCCATTTTGAACTAAATTGTTGGCACAAAATATGAGTATGTTCATGCCCTACATCTTGAAACATAGCCCTTTTTAGAAAATCTGTGCACATTTTCACAGCAGACTTTGAAGTATTTATCCTCCTACACCAGCAGTTTGAATAATCACCTCCGTGCGATATTCTGGACTTCCTCAATAGAAAAGCTTTTCTCATATTGATTAAAAATTCAGAGGATATCTATAAATCAGGAAAGTCATTTTACATTTGTGTTACCGTCTAAAAATACTAAGCTGCCTCCAACATATCCTAAAATAGGTTTCTTAAATATAAAATACACAGGAAGGAAGATAAACAAGCTGATTTATCCTGTCTTAATGGACTGTTGAGATCCTCCCGTCTCTGTTGCCCTCAGAATCCTCTGTCAATGGTTAAATGAAAGTATTTCTCAACTAAGTCAGATGAAGGGAAAGTGCTGGTTTAATAACTGGCATTCAGTGCATTCTCCAGGTTATTTCTTGAGCACCTGCCAGAACCTGCCCTAGGCCTGTAGGATTATGTAAACTATGTATATTATGCAGAATTATGTAAAATTGTTGCTCTGTTACAGATGCAAGCAGAGGGCCCTGGGGTCCAGAGGCAAGGATGAATTCCTTATGGTTAGAATCAAAACACTTCCTAAAGATTCCTACATTTGAGCTGAGCTTCAGGAAGGAAGGGCTGGACCTGTCAAGGAGGCAGATCTGACATTCCAGGCAGAGGGCATTAGTTTCCACGAGTGCTGGATGATGAGTACAGAGCCTGGTGGGAATGGGCTGTCAGCTGTGCAAGAGGCAGGTTTATGCGCTGACTTGTTTCTCCAAAAATTCCTGTGTTGAGGTCCTAACCCGTAGTTCCTCAGACCATGACTGTACTTGGAGACAGAGTCTTTGAAGAGGTAATTAAGGCAAAATGAGGTTGTAAGTGGACCTTCCTGGAGAAGGCGATGGCACCCCACTCCAGTACTCTTGCCTGGAAAATCCCATGGATGGAGGAGCCTGGTGGGCTGCAGTCCATGGGGTTGCAAAGAGTCGGACACGACTGAGCGACTTCCCTTTCACTTTTCACTTTCATGCATAGGAGAAAGAAATGGCAACCCACTCCAGTGTTCTTGCCTGGAGAATCCCAGGGATGGGGGAGCCTGGTGGGCTGCCGTCTCTGGGGTCGCACAGAGTTGGACACGACTGAAGTGACTTAGCAGCAGCAGCAGCAGCAGCAGTGGACCTCCCAGGTGGCACCAGTGATTAAAAAAAGAAAAATCTGCCTGCCAATGCAGAAGGCAGAAGAGACTTGGGTTCACTCTCTGGGTTGGGAAGATCCCCTGGAGAAGGAAATGGCAGCCCCCACCAGTATCCTTGCCTGGAGAACCCCATGGACAGAGGAGCCTGGCGGGCTGCAGTCCAGGGGTCGCAAAGAGTCGGACGTGACTGAGCACATGTGCACACACAGGGCAGACCTAATCCAGTGAATGACTGGTGTCCGTAGCAGAGGAAGCTGGGACCCAGGCACTCACAGAAAGAAGACACAGGAAGCCAAGCAAACAGGCCTCGGGAGAGGCCAACTCTGCCAGCACCTTGACTGCAAGCTTCTAGCCTCCAGGACTGTGACGAGATAAATTTCTGTTATTTAAGCCACTCAGTCTGGGCTACTTTGTGACGGCAGCACTAGCAAATTAATACGAGGGTGACTTGTCAGAGTTTGTAAACGGCCTTCAAGTGCATGACGGTTAGTCCTCACATCATCTTTGCCAGGCACACATTGTTGTGCACACTTAAGGGAACAGGCTCACAGAGGGTAACAACTTTCCCAACGTCACACCTCGACAAGGAGCAGAAAAATAGGTAGAGAATTGGAACCACACTGCACATTTGCTCACTTTTACTTATTGGTATTATCCTAGACACTCTCCAAGCTCAGTCGCTTCAGTCGCGTCCCACTCTTTGTAACCCCAGACTATAGCCCACCAGGCTCCTTTGTCCATGGGATTTCCCAGGCAAGAATACTAGAGTGGGTTGCTGTGGCTTTCTCCAGGGCTCTTTCCGACCCAGGGAGTGAGCCCACATCTCTCAAGTCTTCTGCTTTGCGGGCACGCTCTTCACCACTACCACCACCTAGGGACACTCTCAAGTAAAAACCCAAGGCTATCGATGTAGGTCGGCCTACCTCAACTTTGGATAAGCTGCCAAGGGATCCTACACAAGACAAAAACATCCCTGAAAACCACACTGGCAAAAGCAGAAATGAACCATAATCTGTTAAAACTGGTAAGGGATTTTGCGACCACACATTAAAGCCAAACGTGTAATAGATGAGAAGAGGGCCATGTCACATCATGGAGCTGGAAACGCAGTCTTGGTGTATGCGAATGCCCCGGGGAGGACTTCCTCATCTTCCTGGAGCTCAAGACCCACGAAAAGCTGAACGAGTGGCTGATTCCTGCCTCAGTCAGTCAGTCAGTTCAGTCACTCAGTCGTGTCTGACTCTTTGTGACCCCATGGACTGCAGCACGTCAGGCTTCCCGGTCCATCGCCAACCCCCGGAGTTTGCGCAAACTCGTGTCCATTGAGTCGGTGATGCCATCCAATCATCTCATCCTCTGTCGTCCCCTTCTCCTCCCACCTTCAGTCCTTCCCAGCATCAGGATCTTTTCCAATGAGTCAGTTCTTCACATCTGGTGGCCAAAGTATTGGAGCTTCAGCATCAGTTCTTCCAGTGAATATTCAGGACTGATCTCCCTTAGGATTCCTCCCTAACCCTGGATCTGATAAAACAAGAGGGATGGTGGTGTTAGTGCTCACCTCACAGTCTATAGAAGGAAAGAATGGTCCACAGAAACACTCAGGAAATATGAATTATGAACTCTACGATTTGCAAGATAAAAATCAAGAGTACTGTTCTTGCCTTTTGTCTCGAGATTATCCAATTCATTCTTTATAACCATCTTTCAGACTGATGGGGTGATTGTTGCAAGACCATATGTCTATCTTCATATACTGAAGAACTGGGATCACTTAGGAGAAAGAAAACATTCATCACCTTCGTGAATTTTACTATCCGGTTGAAGATAACATGACAAAATCTTCTTTTAAAATTAGAAAGAAAAAAGACAGGAATATGCTTAAAGCAGCCTTTAAATTACTTTCTCAATAACCTAAGGAGAATCTATGTGGTGGCTCCATTTTTGGTTTCTTGAGAAACCTCCACAGTGTTCTCCAAAGTGGCTGTACTGGTTTACATTCCCACCAACAGTGCAGGAGAGTTCCCTTTTCGCCAGAGCCTCTTCAGCATTTATTGTTTGTAGGTGTTTTGGTGATTGCCATTCTGACTGGTGTGAGGCAGAAGCTCACTGTTGTTTTGATTTGCATTTCTCTCACAGTTAGAGAAGTGCACAGCTCCTGCATGGGCTATAAAGCATGGGATAATTGAAGGTAATCATGAACATTCATCTAGCATTACAGGCTTTGGGTGTCCGTTCTAATCCTAGCAGCCAGGCCCCACAACTCCTGTGAATCCCTGGATTCACTATAGTTTGTTTTTGTTTTTGCTTTTGTTTTGCTTGCCTTCAACAACTCCAAATAGGATATTTTATTACTTTTTCATTCTTTTAACTCTAAGTGAACTAAGTTATGCTTGTAAATGATTGGGCCATGGCAATCAAGTTACCTGACAATTTCCACGGAAGTCACAATGCTAACCTAATGCAATGTGACAGGACTTTCCCGTTCCACATTTTCAAAATTTGATTATTCGGAATAAAAAGAAATTCATCAGGAGCCTCACTTGGATTGCACAAGGCCTGTTCAGTGTCCGAATGCAGAGGTTAGGCTGCAGGAGTGACAGCCCAGAGCAGCCAGCCTGCCCACCAGTCATCTTTCTCGGGCTCCAAATGGAGCAGAATTCATGTGTATAGGTTCTGTTACCTTTTTTAGGATTTCTGGGCTTTGCTAGTCCATGAATAATGAAATCCACCACTAGGCATAAACTGGAAGAGATAGTCTATATTTTGACTCCAGGAAAGCAATTTAAAAGGATTTCCCATAGTCATATACAGAGGTGAAAGTTAGACTATAAAGGTTGAACACTGAAGAACTGATGCTTTCAAACTGTGGTGCCAGAGAAGACTCTTGAGAGTCCCTTGGACTGCAAGGAAATTAAACCAGTCCATCCTAAAGGAAATCAATCCTGAACATTCATTGAAAGCACTGATGCTGAAGCTGAAGCTCTAATACTTTGGCCACCTGATTCGAAGAACTGACTTTGGAAAAGATCCTGATGCTGGGGAAGATTGAAGGTGGGAGGAGAAGGGGACGACAGAGGATAAAATTGTTGGATGGTATCATCAACTCAATGGAAATGAGTTTGAGCCAACTCTGGAAGACAGTGAAGGACAGGGGAGTCTGGTGGTGCAGTCCCTGAGTCTCAAAGAGTCAGACAGGACTTAACAACTGAGCAAGAACAAGGCCTCTGGCATGCTCCTAGACCAGGCACATTATAGCATCCAGAGTCGCTTCCACCCGGGTTCTTCATTCCACTGGTATTTGTTGCATATTTCCCACAGGTGTCTAATTAGTAAATTACATAAAAGTGTAGGCGTTTTGCGTTCCCTGGTTCAGTTCTGGACTGGGAAATGCAGCTTCTCTTTTCTCCATTTTCACGTGGTGCTTCTCATTCTAAGTTTTTACCACCCCTCCAAGGCCCCCAGGCACCAGCAGGGCACAGTGAACATTTAGGGCCATAAAGAGTAGGCACGGGGTTTTCACCAGACTGAAAGGGCAGCAATCCCACTGAGGTAGGAGGGTGAGGCAACCTCAGAGCCACCTACGACACCATTCCAAGAAACCACTGACAGGGCAGGACACTGCTTCTCCCCAGCTCTCCCTTCACAGGGAGAACTCTCAGGATGTCTGAAATTAACACAGGTGGTCCCATGTCTTGGCTGTTGTGAATACTTTTGCTATGAACACAGCGGTGCATGTGTCTCTCTAAGTGATAGTTTTGACCAGATATACATGTTCAGAAGTGGGACTGCTGGATCATAATGGAACTCTAGCTTTTTGAGGAACCTCAGTGCTGTTTTACATACTGGCTGCACCAATGTATGTTCCTCCCAACAGTGTGCTGCTATTGCTTTTAGTCGATAATACGGGTAGGACTGCTTGCAACCCCAGGGACTGTAGCCCCCCGGGCTCCTCTGACCCCATGGACTGCAGCCCACCAGGTTCCACTGTCCATGGGATATGCCAGGCAAGAATGCTGGAGTGGGTTGCCATTTTCTTCTCTGGGGGATCTTCCTGACCCAGGGATCAAACCCAAATCTCCTGCTTGGCAGCTGGATTCTTTACCAATGAGCCGCCTGGGACATAGAGATGGCTAAGAGGAACATGAAAAGATGCTCAGCATCGCTAATTATTAGAGAAATGCAAATCAAGACTACAATGAGCTACCTCCTCACACCAATCAGAAGAGCCATTATTAAAGAATTCACAGATAACAACTGTGCACCAGTGTAGCAGGGCTCGCTTTTCCCCACAGCCTCGCTAGCATTTGTTCGGGAACTTTCTGATGACGGCCATTCTCTCTGGCGTGAGGCAACACCTCACTGTCCTTGTTTGCATTGCTCTAGTGACTGTCAGCACTGAGCATCTCTCCATGTCTCTTGACTACCTTTGCATCTTCCTGGGAGAAATACCTGTTTGGGTCTCCCGCCCATTTTTGACCGGGTCACCTGTTTTTTTGTTAGAGTCAAATGCACTGGTTGTGTAGTTTGGAAATTCAGCCCTGTTGGTTGCATCATTTGCAAATCTTTTCTCCTAGGCCTTATGTTGTCTCTTTATTTTACGGTTTCCTTTGCTGTGCAAAAGCTTGTACGTTTAAGTTCTATTTGTTTACTTTTGCTTTTATCTCTATTGTCTAAGAAAATATTGTACAATTTATGCCAAAGAATGTTTTGCGTGTGGTCCTTTCTAGTTCTTATATATATATACACACACATATATAACTTTGTTTGTTCATAGTTATTGGGCTGTGCTGGGCCTCTGTTGCTGTGCAGGGTTTTCTCTAACTGCGGTGAGCAGGGGCTACTCTCTAACTGCTGTGCGCAGGCCTCTCGTCGCGCTGGCTTCTCTTCTCGGGGAGCACAGGCTCTAGGGCACCCTGGCTTCGGGAAGGACTTGTGGCGCATAGGTCAGTGATTCTGGCTTGTGGGCTCTAGAGCACAGGCTCAGCGCCTGTGGTGCACAGGCTTTCTAGTCGCTCTGAGGCACGTGGGATCTTCCCGGACCAAGGATCCATGCCTCCTGCTTTGGCAGGCAGACTCTTCACCAGTGAGCCACCAGGAAAGCCCCTCTTACAGGAGTTCTATGGTGTCATCTTATATTTAAGCCTTTAAGCCATTTTGAGTTTACTGTATATAGTGTGACGGTGTACTCTGATTTTGCATGCAACTGTCTAACTTTCCCAACACCACTTGAAGAAACTTTTATCCATTGTATATTCTTGCTTCCTGTATCAAAGATTGACTGTAGGTGTGTGGGTTTATTTCTGGGCTTCCTAGTCTGTTCCATTGATCTATATGTCTGTTTCTGTGCTGTTACCATGCTGTTTTGATTACTGTAGCTTTGTAGTATCAACAATGAACTTTAAATATATATATATGTATCTTATACATTAGTGGAGGTGATGGAATTCCCGTTGAGCTGTTTCAAATCCTGGAAGATGATGCTGTGAAAGTGCTGCACTCAATATGCCAGCAAATTTGGAAAACTCAGCAGTGGCCACAGGACTGGAAAAGGTCAGTTTTCATTCCAATTCCAAAGAAAGGAAATGCCAAAGAATGCTCAAACTACCGCACAATTGCACTCATCTCACACGCTAGTAAAGTAATGCTCAAAATTCTCCAAGCCAGGCTTCAGCAATATGTGAACCGTGAACTCCCTGATGTTCAAGCTGGTTTTAGAACAGGCAGAGGAACCAGAGATCAAATTGCCAACATCCGCTGGATCATGGAAAAAGCAAGAGAGTTCCAGAAAAACATCTATTTCTGCTTTATTGACTATGCCAAAGCCTTTGACTGTGTGGATCACAATCAACTGTGGAAAATTCTGAAAGAGATGGGAATACCAGACCACCTAACCTGCCTCTTGAGAAATCTGTATGCAGGTCAGGAAGCAACAGTTAGAACTGCACATGGAACAACAGACTGGTTCCAAATAGGAAAAGGAGTATGTCAAGGTGTACAACATAGTGATTCACAATTTTAAAAAGTTATACTCTATATACAATCATTTCATCCATTTAAATTGTCTTCTTGTTGACTTATATGGTTCTTTATATTAGATACCAATCCTTTACCAGGTACATATTTTACAAATAATTTCCCTCCGTCTGGGGCTTGCGTTTCCATTTTCTTTTTTTCAAAGATTGTTATCTACTTACTTTTGGTGGCACTGGGTCTTCACTGCTGCATGGGATTTCTCTACTCTGCATTGAGGTGCACGGGCTTCTTGTTGCAGTGGCTTCCATTGTTGCAGAGCCTGGCTCTAGGGCCTTTGCGTTTCTAGTAGTTGCGGCATATGTGCTCAGCTATTGTGGCTCTCAAGCTCTAGAACACAGGTTCAATAGTTGTGGCACAGGGGTTCCTGGTATCTTCCCAGACCAGGAATCTAACATGTGTTTCCTGTGATGGCAGGTGGCTTCTTTACCATGGAGCCACCAGGGAAGACCCTCCATTTTCTTGAAGTATCAGTGTCTATTGTGGTCCCATTTTTTTTTTTCCACTTGTGGAAATGATGGTTCTCTGCCTGGTGCTTCAGTAACTTACCTGAGCACCCTAAGAACATCTTTAAGTAAAATGGGTTCAAAAGTTCCAAGCTCCGGTTTCCAGATCAGAGCCTGTTTGCATGCTGGAGAACTAATGAGAATGTCTCCATCTTTGCCATGATGATCTCTGCTGGCCCACCTGCTGGTCTTGCTGAAATCTCCCATAATTCCCTGCAGCCATAACCTCAAGTCAGTCCTGCCTCCTTGCTAGGTCCCAGTTCTTGCAGCTGTTCTTTCAGCCTAAGAGCCCATTGAGGTCCTATTTCTCAGAAAATTATTAATGCTCCTTTCCAATCATCCTTACTATTTTGTTCCCTTGCGATTTTCTTTCTGTGTTAAGGCAGACTGAGGCTACACATGCAGATTCTCAGTTCACAATGAGTTGCTCTCGTAGTTACTTTTAAATCCCACTTTTGAATGATGGAAAAGTTCCACTGCCCCCCCAGGCTGAGTGTTATCAACATTTATTTGCATATAAGAAAACCTGAAGCAATTGTGAAAGAAAATAGGCAAATGAGAACAGGCTTGTTTACAGCAACAGCAGACATGTCTCACATTTACTTTGCCAGAAAAGGCCAGATTGCAGTTTTTGCTTCTGTGTGTAGGTGTAATCTATGCACAGCTCTTTACATTGTAATCAGGCTGAAGGTTATACATTTGGGGAGCTTTCTTTAAGAAAGAGAATGCAAAAATACATTACTTTTGTAAACTTTACCAAAACATGTGAGGTTATGTATAAATTACTAGCCTGTGTCCCACCCCCATCCCATACTCACAGACCCTCAGGGCCTTGGAAGAGGCCTGTGCAAATCAAAGACCCCAAAGCTTAACGCAAAGCTTATGTTTTATTAACTTCCTAGTAAATATGCTTCTAATTATAATGAACCACTTAGACATTCACTTGTTTGCTGTTTTTCTCTCTCAGCCAAGGCTGGAACCACAGTATGTGATCATCACATGTACCTCACATTCCTATCACAGTGCTTGTTTATAGCAGACAGTCAATAAATATTTGACAAATGAAATTGATTGCTGGAAGGTAGGAAGGAAAGATGAATGAATATGGTGTTGGACTCAAATGCAATCATGCTCATACAGCATACAGAAAGCTGAGAAAGGTCAAGATGGTTAACAGATAACCTTGGGTGTCCCATTCTGAGGGAGCACAGGTCATCTTGCCCAGGGACTGGATCCTCTCCAACCTCCCTCCCAGGGCCTCTTGTGACAGCCGAGACCTTTCCTCTACCTAGAGTGCTGCAGATGGCCTCCAGTGCTCTTAAAGTCCTTGGCCCAAGACCTGCAGCTGTAGGGCCTTCACATAGGTCCAGGTCCAGGGTTGTGTGACCTTTGGAAAGAACTTCAAGGCTTATTCTTTCTTATAGACTTGTCTGCAGAAGACATGATAACCAGTGACCTTTTCCGAGGACACTCTTAGAGTTGTCACTGGGAGAAGGCTTATAGAATTGTGGTTAAAAACCTACCTCCCCTGTGAGCTTAAAATACTTCCTGACATTCCCCCCGGCAGAAGGCTCCCAGGCAGGCAGTCTGTAAGAGCAGTCATCTCTTAGCAGTGACCTCTGGATAATTCATGATGAGATCACAACACCCCTTTTTAAAAGAAGTGTCATCAGCAGACCCCATCTAGAGAACAGGGTGATGTCTTCAGGGTTTGGTTCTTTGTGGGGGCTCCCAATACATTGCTGAAATGCTAATAATGCATTTTCATTTCTTTGTCTCTGCCTCAGGCAACTTTGCTTTGATGCTTTCAGGATCTGGACATGTGAGCTAGGGTTAGGACCTTAATTATGACATGATATTAGGCATATTTAGAAAAGCCACAGTTGTAGGAGGAAGGAATGTAATAATAGGGATTTAGAGATTAAAGCAATTTAGGAGACAGAATACAAACAAAAGTAATAGAAATGAAACTTGACATGGATCTTAAGGGAATACTGCAGTGCAGAACCGCAGGAACACCGGAAAGAGCTGCTCCACGTTCTAACAGGGCTTGGCTGGAATAATCCAGAGATTAGAGCTAGGCTTTCATAGCCTCAATCCCTGAGTTCAAACCCCACCTCTGAGGTTCTTACTACTTGTGTGTTCTTAGGCTTGTTCAGTACCTTGTCTGAATCTGTTTTCTAGATCTGCAAAGAAGGGACTAATAAAGAGTACCACCTCATAGGGTAGGTGGTGTTTCAATGAGATAATGTGTGTACATTGCTTAACATGTTCTGGTCCTTAGCACTCAACAAAGGGTAGTAACTAATCATCGTGAGGAAACCGCAGCACGTTTAGAATTATGGTCAAGGCTATCTAGCCACAAAGAAGCAATATGCTTTGTAGAGAAGGGTTCTGAGCAGTCTGACTTCAGTGCTGGTACCAGGTTTTAAGGCAGTCTGTGTAACCTAGCTCCAGCTCTTTACAGCCACAGTTTGAAAGTGGTCTTGTGTATACAGGGACACAGAGGGAGATACACCTGTCTGTGACTTCAGAGGTAGGCGAACTAACCGCCATACTGAACTGAACTGAACTGAACAAAAGTATATCATGTTTTACAAGTAATAATAAAGTGTGCAGTATTTATAGAGCATTATATAGCTCTGTGAATACACTACACTGGTAATAGTGTATTCACTACACTGGTTCCTAGCTCTTAGGTAAAGTGAATGGGGAACGGGAATAACTACTAATATGTATGGAATTTCTTTTGGCAGCATTGAAACTGTTCTAAAATTATATCATGGTGATGACTGAACAACTGTGTGAACAAATCTAAAAACACCGCTAAATGGAAAGCTTTATGCTTTCTGTCTCTCTACGTTTGCCTATGCTCAATGTTTCACAGAAATGGACTCTGACAGTACGTGTTTTTGTGACTACGTTTTTTACATCATGAATTCCAAACAGCAACTGGTTCCCACAGAATCTTCTCCTTGAGTTCGACTGACCTCTTGTCGCCACAGATAACCAATATTATGAATGACTGAATGTAGTTCCAACGTGGAATAATATTTTCATTATATTCAAGAGTAAATTGTTAAACAAGGAAGATATACATCAGAAACTCAGTCATTCATCAAGGATAAGCCATAAGCACAACACACTTTTAAGTTTAATCTTGATTATTAACATTTTTCTCCATCACTTTTAAAGTCTAGATTCAGTATCAGCAAACTTTTTTTAAACAGGACACATAGCACATATTTAAGGCTTGTGGGTCATAACATTTCTGTTGCAACTACTCAACATTCTCATTGTAGTATGAAAGCAGGCATAAGCAATATGCAAATAAGTGTATTCTAGAAGGATGTATTCTAGAGGATCTAGTTTACAAAAACAGATCACAGACCCACAGGCCATACAACATAATAAACAATCAACAGAAAATACTTACAGTGTTTATCAGTGTCTGATATGTAAATACGTCCACCACTCCCACTGGAGTTTCAAGCTGCCAGTATGACATCACTGAATGCAAAGTCGTGAAGAGATGCAGAGTAGGGGGTGGCATGGTGTTCTACTAATAAAAGGAGAGAGAATAATAGAGTGTCAAAAGCACAGTATGCAAAATATGAGATCCACTGACTGAGCGCTTAGTCTCTCAGTCGTGCCGGACTCTTTTCAACCCCACGGACTGTAGCCTGTCAGGCTTCTCTGTCCATGGGGATTCTTCAGGCAAGAATACTGGACTGGGTTGCCACGCCCTCCTCTAGGGGATTCTCCCAAGATTGGAACCAGGTCTGCCACACTGCAGGCACATTCTCTACCGCCTGAGCCCCCAGGGAGCCATACGGCATCTTCATGCTCTATTCTCCGTCATGATTACTAATGCTCTTTGCTCTGGCCATTTTCTCGAAAGATACGGGAAAAGAAAGCTTCATGTATTTTCGTCAAGTGCATAAGCAGTATTCTCCATTGATAGAAAACCAATTAATACTGTAAGTGGCTGAGGATATTCTATTTTCTTATGAAGTAATAAATAGAATAGTCTACATAGATTTCAAAGATATAAGGAAGTAAGTTTATAATAAACACATGAACAAACCTCACTCCAGCAATGGATTTTTTTGTTTGTGACTTAAAAGGAACAACAAAGAAACATATGTATTTATGAGGTTATATTGGATTTCAATGACAACTGAAATATTCACTGTCTTCAATAATTCAACAATATAGTTTATTTTTAAATTGTAATAAAAATTCTAAACTATTTTAAGATATTGATGACATGGATATAACATTGCTTGACTTGAATTCCTTATGTATTAACAAGAATTTGATGAGTGCCTACAAGATGGTCAGTCACTCTGCTAAGTAACATGAAGGATGCAGAGATGAATAAGACACTCCATTTCCATTTCTAACACTCTGATCCAGGTTCTTGTCGCTCATGTCAGGATGACTGCAGTTGTCTTCCAACTCATATATACTTCCTACTTCCTTTAATTCACCTTACACATTACCACATCAAAATTTCTAAAATACTACTTTAGTAATACCACTTTCATGTTGAAAAATTTTAGTCTCCTTGGGGCTTCCCAGGTGGCTCAGTGGTAAAAGAATCTGCCTGCCAGTGCAGGAGACTCAAGAGACAGAGGTTTGATCCCTGAGTCAGAAAAATCCCCTGGAGGAGGAAATGGCAACCCACTCAGTATTTTTGCCCGAGAAACCCCATGGACAGAAGAGTCTGGCGGGCTATTGTACACAGGATCACGAAGAATCAGACATGACTTAACAACTAAACAACAATAATAGTTACAATAAAGCACAAACTTGGCTTGGTATTCAAAGTCCTCAAGAGTGAAGTTCCTCTTCAACTCTGTCTCTTCTTGCACTCTCTCATCTCCAACTACTCTGTCTTTCAACTGTATCTTTGGAATTGGGACCATTGCCTTTTTACACACTCTATTATACTGGCTTGGAATATTATGCAGCAAAAGGCTCCTCCCCATCCATCTAAATCAAAGTTTTAGTCGATCATCTCACCTTACCTGCCCTTTCCCTAAGGATCTCTCTAACTCCTGACTTCCTGTCATTCGACTCTTCCTGTCATCTGTACCATGTATGGAACAATTATAGTTGTATGGACTATTGACTGTGTCGTCTGTATTAGTCAGGACTCTTAGAAATCCAACCAGAGCAAGATTTGACCAAAACAAAATTTATTGACAGAATACTGGGGTAACTTACATTATTAAGGGATTGAACAATCCAATGGCAAGGTCAGAGGTTCACTTGGAATGCAAAACCAATTGAAAATGAGCAATTCCTGGTCTCTGGGTCCTGCCTTTGCTTCTCACAGTCTATTTCCTTCCAAGGTAGATGATTTCTTCCATATAATAGAACATAGGACATCCAACAGTTGCTAAATATTTCATTTCATCATGCCTCCTTCCCCCATAAAAGAAAGCCTTTTTTTCCTACTGAAGTCCAGTCAAAAAGATACTAGAGAAGGATTCAGGTTGGCGTGACATTGATCAGGCACCCAATTCCTGAGTTAGTCAGTTACAGCTACAGGCACAGCATTATTTAGTATTTGTGTGGCTACTGAGAAACCAACTGCAAAATATCAAGGGCTGTTCCTAGAGTAAAAAGAATATGCATGAATAAGACACTAATCCTGAAAAGTGTCTCACACACTCCACATCTTGACTTCCCAATGTTTAAGTGCATGAGTACCCATGTGTGTAAGCATGTTCAACACACATGCACACACACACATCCTGTTTTCAGGGGACCCGAGTGTCATAGCCATAAATGAAGACAGAGTTCTCACTGAAGTTGTTCAGTTGCCCAGTTGTGTCTACTCTTCGCAATCCCATGGACTGCAGCACACCAGGCCTCCCTGTCCTTCACCATCTCCCAGAGTTTGCCCAAGTTCATGTCCATTGCATTGGTGATGCTGTCCAGCCATCTCATCCTCTGTTGCCCTCTTCTTCTGCCTTCAGTCTTTCCCAGCATCAGGGTCTTTTCCAGTGAGTCAGCTGTTCGCATCAGGTAACCAAAGTATTGGAGCTTCAGCTTCAGCATCAGTCCTTTCAATGAGTATTCAGGGTTGATTTCCTTTAGGATGGACTGGTTTGATCTCTTTGCAGTCAAAGGGACTCTCAAGAGTCTTCTCCAATATCACAGTTCAAAAGTATCAATTCTTCAGTACTCTGCCTTCTTTATGGTCCAGCCCTCACAACTGTATGTGACTACTAGAAAGACCATAGCCTTGACTCTATGGACCTTTGTTGGCAAAATGATGTCTTTGCTTTTTAACACGGTGTCTAGGTTTGTCATAGCTTTCCTTCCAAGAAGCAATCGTCTTTTAATTTCAAGGCTGCAGTTGCCATCCACAGTGATTTTAGAGCCAAGGGAGAGGAAAACTGTCAGTGTTTCCACCTTTTCCCCTATTTGCCATGAAGTGATGGGGTTGGAGGCCATAATCTTCATGGTTTTTTTTTTTAATATTTAGTTAAAGCCAGCTTTTTCACTCTCTTCTTTCACCCTCATCAAGAGATTCTTTAGTTCCTCTTTGCTTTCTGCCATTAGAATGGTATCATCTAGGTTGTTGATGTTTCTCCCAGCAGTCTTGATTCCAGCTTGTCACTCATCCAGCCTGGCATTTCTCATGATGTGTTCTGCGTATAAGTTAAATAAACAGCATGACAATAAACAGTCTTGTAATACTCCTTTCTCAATCCTAAACCAGTTTTTCCATACAGGCTTCTAACTGTTGCTTCTTAACAAGTATACGGGTTTCTCAGGAGACAAGGAAGATGGTTTGGTATTCCCATCTCTTTAAGTTTTCCACAGTTTGTTATGATCCACACAGTCAAAGGCTTTAGTGTACTCAATGAAACAGAGGTAGATGTTTTTCTGGAATTCTCTTGCTTTCTCTGTGATCCAGCAAATGTTGGCAATTTGATCTCTGGTTCAAATTTGATCTCTGGTTTTCTAAACTCTTCAGCTTCAGTGGTTGGGGCGTAAACTTGAATGACTGTGATGCTGACTGGTTTGCTTTGAAAATGAGCCGAGATCATTCTCATTTTTGAGGTTGCACCCAAGTACTGCAATTCAGGGTCTTTTGTTGACTATGAGGGCTACTCCATTTCTTCTATGAGATTCTTGCCCACGGTAGTAGATATAATAGTCATCTGAATTAAATTCACCCATTCCTGTCCATTTTAGTTCACTGATTCCTAAGATGTCGATGTTTACTCTTGCCATCTCTTGCTTGACCACATCCAATTTACCTTGATTCATGGACTAACACTCCAGGTTTCTATGCAACATTGTTCTTGACAGCATCGGATTTTACTTTCATCGCCAGACACATCCACAGCTGAGCGTTATTTCCCCTTCGGCCCAGCCGCTTCACTCTTTCTAGAGCTTTTAGCAGTTCTCCTCCACTCTTCCCCAGTAGCACACTAGACACCTTCTGACGTGGAGGGCTCATCTTTCAGTGTCGTACCGCTTTGCCTTTTCATACAGTTCATGGGGTTCTCACGGCAAATCTACTGGAGTGGTCTGCCATTCACTCCTCCAGTGGATCACGTTTTGTCAGAACTCTCCACTATGACCTTGGGTGTCCCCCCACAGCACGGCTCATGGCTTCACTGAGTTATGCAAGCCCCTTCACCAAGGGGCAGTGACCCATGAAGGGGCTCACTGAAGTACCTGTAGATACACCTTTGGATCTGAGATGGTTCACCATGTCCCTGAGTGCCCAAGAGCCATGAGCTGTGAAGCCATTTGTCAGTTTCCTCAGCCTTTCTGCACTGGGCTAAGGCTTGTAGACGCCTAAGCACAGCTGCTGCTGCAGCCTTGTTTTCTCAGCCTCTGAACCCCTACTCCTACAGGGCTCTAGGATCTTGTCCAGTAAGTCAAACGAGGGCATGCCTGTCTCTAGTCCCACACTATTCAAGGCTACCGAAAACCACCATTTGACCCCATGGACTGTAGCCTACCAGGCTCCTCTGTCCATGGAATTTTCCAGGCAAGAATACTGGAGTGGGTGTCATTTCCTCCTCCAGGGGATCTTCTTGATCCAGCAATCAAACCCGCGTCTCCTGCATCTCTTGCACTGGCAGGCAGATTTTTTTAAATCACTGCACCTCCTGGGAAGCCAAGGACAATACAGCTTTTGGCAATTCAGCTCAAGACAGAAGGGGAATAAAAGATTTTCTGAGCATAATTCATTGGAATTACGAGGTTTATGCTGGCAATATCGAAGGGCTGCTTGCCTCTGGGTTCTACCCAAAGATCTGAAGTGCTCACCCCTTGTTCCTCGTGCATTCACCTCCACCACTTCATTTTCTTACAAAAAAGAATCAGGGGTAACTGGATGACTATCCAGAAGTTATGCTTAGAAGAATCCTGGAATCCTGATGCAGCATCCTAGGACCAGAAACTAAATGGAAGTATTGGTAGGGGGCAGACAGTCTAAAAAGCAGAAAGTCTAAGACAATATCCAGCATGAGGACTGAACCTGGGAGACTTCCCACTATACCCAGGACATAGGACTTAGTACCATAGAGAATCCTGGGAAGAGCTAGATAGAACAGGGACCACTCACAAATCCTCCATCCCATCATGAAGCAATGGATTCAAGAGGGAGAGCCAAACCTGAAGCAAAGACCTCTTGAAAATTCTACTGAAATCTGGATATGTGTAACCTGCCAGGAGCTTAAGTTGCTTAATGTGGGGCTTCATTCTTCCTTTCCACCATGAAGAACCTAGTCCCCCTCCATTACATTGTTGAGTCCAGGGTCAGCAGAGTCATTTCCCACAGCTGGAGTCAGTCATCTAGACAGGCTGCCTCTCCATGATTCTCCCATGAGTCACCTGGATCACCTAAATAGATGACAGGTAGGTAGGTAGATACATAGGTAGATAAAGGATTTTTAAACTGATCTCTTTAAATTGGGTTTTATTTCAAATGAACACTACCATAGTCAGCACAGACACACCTCTTTTTTTTGTTTCACTTTATTGAGCTTCACAGATATTGCATTTTTTTGTAAATTGAAGGTTTGTGGCAACCCTGTCTCAAGCAAGTCTTTTGGTACTATTTTTCAACAGCATTTGTTCACTGCATGTCTCTGTCACATTTTGGTAATGCTTGCAATATTTCAAACTTTTTCATTAATATATTTGTTACAGTGATCTCTGATCAGTGATCTTTGATGTTACTATTGTAATTGTTTGAAGGGCACCGTGAACTGCACCCATGTAAGGCAGAGACCTTAATCAACAAATGTTGGATGTGTTCTGACTGTTCTACCAACTTGCCATTCCCCCATCTCACTCCCTCTCCTCTGATCTATTTCCTGAGAAACAACAATATTTAATTGTGTTATTAAGCCTCACCTAGAGTCAGACAGCCTGGAATGTGAAGTCAAGTGGGCCTTAGGAAGCATCACAAAGAATCACGAAGAACAAAGCTGGTGGAGGTGATGGAAGTCCAGTTGAGCTATTTGAAATCCTGAACGATGATGCTATGAAAGTGCTGCACTCAATATGCCAGCAAATTTGGAAAACTCAGCAGTAGCCACAGGACTGGAAAAGGTTAGTTTTCATTCCAATCCCATTCCAATCCCTTTGGCGATGCCAAAGCATGTTCAAACTACCGCACAATTGCACTCATCTCGCACACTAGCAAAGTAATGCTCAAAATTCTCCAAGTCAGGCTTCAATAGTACATGAATTGTGAACTTCCAGATGCTCAAGCTGGATTTAGAAAAGGCAGAGGAACCAGAGATCAAATTGCAAACATCTGTTGGATCATACAAGAATCAAGAGAATTCCAGAAAAATTCTGCTTTATTGACTATGCCAAAGCCTTTGACTGTGGGATCACCACAAACACTGTGATGCCATCCAGCCATCTCATCCTCAGTCGTCCCCTTCTCCTCCTGCCCCCAATCCCTCCCAGCATCAGAGTCTTTTCCAATGAGTCAACTCTCCACATGAGGTGGCCAAAATACTGGAGTTTCAGCTTTAGCATCATTCCTTCCAAAGAAATCCCAGGGCTGATCTCCTTCAGAATGGACTGGTTGGATCTCCTTGCAGTCCAAGGGACTCTCAAGAGTCTTCTCCAACATCACAGTTCAAAAGCATCAATTCTTCAGCGCTCAGCCTTCTTCACAGTCCAACTCTCACATCCATACACGACCACAGGAAAAACCATAGCCTTGAGTAGACGGACCTTAGTCGGCAAAGTAATGTCTCTGCTTTTGAATATGCTATCTAGGTTGGTCATAACTTTTCTTCCAAGGAGTAAGCGTCTTTTAATTTCATGGCTGCAGTCACCATCTGCAGTGATGTTGGAGCCCAAAACTATAAAGTCTGACACTGTTTCCACTGTTTCTCCATCTATTTCCCAAGGAGTGATGGGACCGGATGCCATGATCTTCGTTTTCTGAATGTTGAGCTTGAAGCCAACTTTTTCACTCTCCTCTTTTACTTTCATCAAGAGGCTTTTTAGCTCCTCTTCACTTTCTGCCATAAGGGTGGTGTCATCTGCATATCTGAGGTTTTTTATTTTTCTCCCAGCAATCTTGATTCCAGCTTGTGTTTCTTCCAGTCCAGCGTTTCTCATGATGTACTCTGCATATAAGTTAAATAAGCAGGGTGACAATATACAGCCTTGATGTACTCCTTTTCCTATTTGGAACCAGTCTGTTGTTCCACGTCCAGTTCTAACTGTTGCTTCCTGGCCTGCATATAGATTTCTTAATAGGCAGGTTAGGTGGTCTGATATTCCCATCTCTTTCAGAATTTTCCACAGTTTATTGTGATCCACACAGTCAAAGGCTTTGAAACTTAACTTATATGCAGAGCACATCATGCAAAATGCTGGGCTGGATGAAGCACAAGCTGAAATCAAGATTGCCATGAGAAATATATCAATAACCTCAGATATACAGATGACACCACCCTTATGGCATAAAGCAAAGAGGAACTAAACAGCCTCTTGATGAAAGTGAAAGCAGAGAGTGAAAAAGTTGGCTTACAACTCAACATTCAAAAAACAAAGAGCATGGCATCACTTCATGGCAAATAGATGGGGAAACAATGGAAACAGTGAGAAACTATTTTCCTGGGCTCCAAAATCACTGCAGATGGTGAATGCAGCCATGAGGTTAAAAGATGCTTGCTCCTTGGAAGAAAAGTTATGACCAACCTAGACAACTTATCAAAAAGCAGAGACATTACTTTGCTGACAAAGGTCCGTATAGTCAAAGCTATGGTTTTTCCAGTAGTCATGTATGTATGTGAGAGCTGGACTGTAAAGAAAGCTGAGTGCCAAAGAATTGATGCTTTTGAACCGTGGTGTTGGAAAAGACTCTTGAGAGTCCCTTGGACTGCAAGGAGATCAGACCAGTCAATCGTAAAGGAAATCAATCCTGACTATTCATTGGAAGGAGATGCTGAAGCTGAAGCTCCAATACTTTGGCCACCCGTTGCCAAGAACTGACTCACTGGAAAAGGCCCTGATGCTGGGCAAGATTGAAGGCAGGAGGAGAAAGGGATGACAGAGGATGAGATGGCTGGATGGCATTACCGACTTGTTGGACATGAGTTTGAGTAAACTCCAGGAGTTGGTGATGGACAGGGAAGCCTGACATCCTGCAGTCCATGGGGTCGCAAAGAGTTGGACATAACTGAACTGAATCCAGAGCAAGGCCTTTTAACTCTCTTCATTTTTCTTGAAGGACAGAAATGAGGAAGCTGCAGAAGGCAGGCCTGAAGCTATTAGAGGTATAAGGAAAGACGCCATCTCCATTAATGTTTTTTAAAAAAAGCATAGCAGTAAGTGCTGATGTAGAAGCAGCAGCAACTTATCCAGAAGATATAGCTAAGATAATGAAGTGTTTGTTGTTCAATCGTGTGCAGCTCTTTGTGAACCCATGGACTACAGCCTGCCAGTGTCCTCTGTCCATGGAATTCTCCAGGCAACAATTCTGGAGTGGGTTGTCATTTCGTTCTCAAGGGGATCTTCCCGACTCAGGGACTGAACCCAGGTCTCCCGCATGACAGGCATATTCTTTACCATCTGAGTCACCAGGAAGATAATGAAGGTGGCTACACTAAGCAACAGATTTTCAGTGTAGATGAAACGGATTTGTAATGGAAGAAGATATCATCCAGCTGAAGAGGAGAAGTCAACACCTAACTTCAACGCTTGAAAGAACAGGCTGACACTCTTGTTAGAGGCTAATGCAGCCGGCAATTTTCAGTTGAAGGTTATATTTATTCGCCATTCTGAAAATCCTAGAGTCCTGAAAAATTATGCTGTCTACTCTACCTGTGCTCTATGAGTGGAACGACAAAGCCCAGATGACAGCTCATCAGTTTACAACATGGTTTACTGAATAATTTAAGCCCATCGTTGAAACCTAATGCTCAGAAACAAATTTTTCAAAATACTGCTACTCATTGACAATGCACCTGATCACCCAAGGGCTGTAATGAAGATGTATGAGATCTATGTTTTCATGCCTACTAACACAATATCCATTCTGCAACTCAAAGAGATCTGCACTTTGAAGTCTTATTTAGAAACACATTTTGTACAATTACAGCTGCCAGGGAGAGTGATTCCTCTGATGGATCTGGGCAAAAGAAATTGAAAACTTTCTAGAAAGGAGTCACCATTCTAGATAACATTAAAAACATTTGCAATTCACGGGAAGAGGTCAAAATATCAACATCAATAGGAATTTGGGAGAAGTTGACTACAACCCTCGTGAATGACTTTGCAGAGGAAGCAATTTCAGATATCGAGCCAATGGCAAGCATAGAAGTGGAGCCTGAAGATCTAACTGCATTGTGGCAATCTCATGATAAAGCCCCAGTGGATGAGGGCCTGCTTCACAGATGAGGAGAAAGCAGTTTCTTGAGACAGACTCTATCCCCAGTAAAGATGGTGTGAAGATTGTTGAACAACAATCTTTGTTGCACAGCAATCTTTGTTGTAAAACAACAGAGGACTTACAATATTACATGGATTTTGTTGACAAAGCAGCAGCAGAGTTTGAAAGGATTGACTCCAATTTTGAAAGAAGTTCTACTGTGGGGAAAACACTATCAAGGAGCCTGGCACACCACAGAGAAATCGTCTGTGAAAACAAGAGTCAATCAAGGCAGCAAACTTCATTAAGAAACTGCCACAGCCCGCCCCACCTTCAGCAGCCACAACCCTGATCAGCCAGCAGTCAACATGGAGGCAAAACCCGCCGCCAGCAGAAGAACTGGGACTTGCTGAAGGCTCAGAGAGCGTTTTTTAGCGATATTTTTAAATTAAGGTATGCACACTGTTTCCTTTAGACACAGGGTCTTGTATCTTTTATAGACTACTGCACAGTGTAAACATAACTTTTATATGCACTGGGAAACCACAAACTCCAGCTGACTCGCTTCACTGCAATATCTACTTTACTGCGGTGGTCTGGAACTAAGCCTGCAACATCTCTGAAGTATGTATACAGAAGCCAGTGTGACTGAAACACACACAGTGGTCATACTTTTTGCTGCAAGGACTACTTTTCCAGAGGGAGGAAAATCAAAAGTCAACAAGAGCATAAGTCAGCTGCAGGTGTAGCACTGTCCTGGAAGCTAGGAGGGCATGGATTCCTTGTCTATTGTTGCCACGACAAATGACCACCCATTTGATGACCCGAAGCGACAAAAAGTTCATTCAGTCCCAGTTCTGTAGGTAGGGTGGGCTCACCTGGTTTCTCCTCTCCTTCTGGGTCTTAGGGCCAAAATCAAAGTGTTGGCCAGCCACAGCAATTCTGTGGAGATTCTGGAAAGAATGTGCTTCTGAGCCCATTCAGGTTGTTGTAGAATTCGGTTCCTTTTCCTTGTAGTGTGACTGAGGTCCCTGCATCCTCGGGGGCTCTCAGCCAGAGGTTGTCTCAGCTTTGACAAACTTAATCAGCTCTCTCCATTTTTAGAGTCCCCAGCAAGGACTGAAATGCTTCCGGTGCTTAAAAAACCCCCGCCTTCTCCTCCTGCCACCTTCCTCCATCTCCAGCGAGAGAAAGGTCACTGCTTTGAAAGGCTTGTGTGATTAGATCCGGCCCACCTGGACAATCCAGGATACCCTCACTCTCTCAAGGTCCGCTACCTCAATTACATTTGCAAAATGGCTTTTACCATGTAATGTAACATATTCACAGATTCCAGGGATCGACACAGCCAAGTGCAGAGAAGAGGGCATTTCTGGCCAAGACTGATGCCACTTTCCCATGGGATTTGTTCTCGAGTTATTTTGTTTAATTCAAGACAAAGGAAAATGTTACAAAAACAAATTTGTTGATTTCAATATATTTTTTCTGATTGCATATAAATATATGATATACATTTAGAACGTATGTATATGTATATATGTAGTCAAAGGGCTTCCCAGGTGACACTGTTGGTAAAGAACCCACCTGCCAACGCAGGAGAGGTGAGAGACCAGGTTCAATTCCTGGGCTGGGAAGAGCCCCTGGAGGAGGGCATGGCAGTGCCTTCCAGTATTCTTGTCTGGAGAATTCCATGGACAGAGGAGCCTGGCGGGCTACCGGACATGCCTGAAGCAACTTGGCACACACGCATATAGTCAAAGCCTTGGAGCTTCATATTTAGCTCATTCAATTTATGAAAAATATCCAGCACATAACCTACTTAGCAGAGCTAGCCCTACCATCAGAAAAAAAAAGAAAAAAAGACCTCTGACCTTTACCCAAAGTAATAAATTATAAAATTCACAAATCCACTGGAAACAAAGATACAAATCACAATGGTGAATTTACAAGACTGCAAAATAAACTGCAAAAAGTTGTCAAGATTACAATGACACAGATCTATTATCATAAAACTATAAACTTTTTCTAAGTTACAAAATCAACCATAAATCTTCCTGTTGTATTCAACTAGTTAAGGTATATTGTTGTATTCAACTAGCTAATGTATGCTTAAAATTGCACAATTTTTGGAAAAGGAGGCTTAGGATGAAAGGCAGGGTGCCATTCAGACAGCTGGGCGCGTGTGTGTGTACACTAATGCCAGTGTTTGGCTTTGGGGGATGCTGAGGAGACAATTACCTTGATGCAATGGTAACTTCCACCTACGCTCTCAGGTAAGCTCTCTCAACGGTTATAGAACACCAAATCAAAATATTTGAATTATACAGGTTATTTAATCAATCTAAAGCACAGCAAGAAGCCAGGGAAGGAGAAGAAGTAGGCTAAGACATGTAGGGCAGGATACGAGCAGATGGACCAGCACAATTTTCCATCAGGAACTGCAGACTCAGTACCCAGGGTCCAGGGCACTTTTAGAAGTCCATAAAGCTGTTTTAACTTCTTTTACCAGAAAGAAAAAAACCCATCCAGCCTGGATTGTATTCATCTTTATACCAATGTAGTAGTACATGCAATTTTTAATACTTCTCTATGGAAGAAAAGGTCCCAGAAGAAAAACCCAAAGCTCAGGGTACAGGGCAGGTGTCTTGCAGTACACAGTGGGATGACCACACCACCCATGTGTCCTGCATCAACATTCTGCATTGGCGACTGAGGTTTGAACACAGGCCTTTATAGACAAAGTGCCTGGAGCCAACACAAACACCAGCTTTATCCAAGAAACTCGGACCAAGGAAGCCTGGGCACAGAAACAGCTCGGCAACTAGCCTTCTCCATAGCCCTGGGTCTTCACGAGCTTCTCAGGCAGTGGGCATGTGGGCCCAAAACAGGACCACAGCAGGAGCCTCCCATGGACGGCCAATTTACGGGTGTGCAGAAGTGGCATCAGCTTTCTTTAGGACGGCTTTCCCTGTCTTTGAACCTGTAAGTAACCCACTTCTTAGTTTCATCACACATTTCATCTACCCCATCTTCAACCTGTCCCACAGGTTCCTTACTATCTATATCCAGCACAAGTATTCTGCCTGTGTCTCACAAGCTACTTGTTTGGCCACTGTTTATCCCAAGCATGTCCTGCCAATTTTGCCTCTATTTCATAAGTTACTAGCTTTCTTTCTATGCTTAACACTTCTTATCAGTTTTATTTATCCCATTTGTTGTCTTGCTTTTTATAAAAGAACTGAATGTTCCCAAATAGTATTGAAAACATGTTACAGGAAAAGTTAAATAAGAATAATGTAGAAGGGTAAGAAACAGCACCAATTATTTCATGAGAGGACTTTCCTTAGACTTTGTGATCAAACATGTTTTATGTAGCTAAAGTTACAAATCGCAAAAGACTATGTGGGATTCTAAATGCCCATTGAAAATATCTAAATGGATACAGAAGACGTGGTACAAATATACAATGGAATACCACTCAGCCGCAAGGAAGAATGAACTAATGCCACTGGCAGCAACACAGAGGGGCCTAGAGACTATCATACGAAGTGCAGTAAGTCAGAGAGAAGAAATCCCACACATCACTTGTAGGTGGAATCTAAAAGAGATGATACAAATGAACTTCGCTACAAAACAGAAACAGACTCGCAAACACAGAGAGCAAACCTACGGCCAACGAAGGGGAAGGGGCGGAGGAGGTAGAAACTGCTCAGCCAGGAGCGCAGGGCTAACAGAGCCACCCTGCGGTATGCAACGCAGATGAACAACAGGGACCTACCGGGCAGCACACGGAACTGCCTTCAGTATCTCGCGACCTGTAACAGAAAATAATATAAAAGTGTGTGTGTGTACACACAGCTGACTCACTCTGCTGTGCACCTGAAAGTAACGTAGCATTTGTGAATTAAGTATGTGCTGTGCTTAGTCACTCGGCTCCCACTCTGCGGACCGTAGCCCGCCAGGCTCCTCTGTCCAAGGGATTCTCCAGGCAAGAATACTGGAGGGGGTTGCCATGTTCTCCTCCAGGGGATCTTCCCCACCCAGGGATCAGACCCAGGTCTCCCACGTTGTGGGTGGATTCTTTTACCATCTGAACCACCAGGGAAGCCCAAGAAGACTGGAGTGGGTAGCCTATCCCTTTTCCAGGGAATCTTTCAGACCCAGGAATAGAACCTAGGGTCTCCGGCATCACAGGCAGATTCTTCACTAGCTGAGGTACCAGAGAAGCCCTAAATCAGCTATATTTCAATTTTTAAAAATGTTTTAATAAAAAAATTTTAAACACTGGTTTATAAACTTTTCATCATGCTTTAATCATGATGTTTCTATTTTATATTAGGAAGTAGATAAAATTAAAACATAAGGTGAAGTAAGATGAAATTTTTCTGTAGTTTAAGCATTTACCATTATGATTATAATGCAGATTTAAACTATACAGAATCACACAAAATTTTTATCAACAGGCTTTTCCAAGGTAACTTGAAAACTCGACAGTTCCTGAAAATGTTCCAGTTACACTTTTCACATTAACCATCTTTATTTAACCTATCTACAGAGATAGGCATTAACAACAGGTAAAAAGGATCACTTATGTGAAATATGTTGATGGTGAGGGTTCCAAGGGGGAGGCCCATTTTTAGTTTTCCTTATTTATCAATACTTGCCTTAACTTCATCAAACTCGCAAGAGCTGTGCATTTCTCAACAGTCAGGGATTGTCAGGGAATGTTTATCAGGAGGATTCCTGCATGAAGTTTTCTATTTCTCAAGGATTCTCTGTTCCGTATCAGTTCCTATTCTGAGAATGGGTAGAGCTGCACACAGTTCTCTGGACTGAGGTCACAGGATGAGGCATGCAGTGACTTTTTTCAGCGTCAGCGACCTTGTATGTACTAGACTATCCATGTTGTGGCTATTGATAAAATTTCATCCAGTGTAATAGCTGAGTAATCATCTTACTAAAGATATATAAGCCTGCATTTCTGCTAATAACGCACCCTTGCTCCATCACAGCTTGGGTCCCCCTGTTTTTCTTTCTTTCTGTCTGTCTCTCTCTCTTTCTCTCTATCACTTTCTTATCGTCAACTCCAGACCACCAGGTTCTGGTCCATTAAAGGACCGCCATAAAATAAAAACTAGACCCATGGTCTACTGTCAGTCTATTTTAAGACACACCAGCAAGGGCCAAAATATCTTCATTTCCAGTGCCATGCTTCATCTTTAACACAAATATGTACAAGACAGGAAAGAAAAGAAAGACCGGGGTTGGGGGAGGTTCTTGATGTCTCCAACTAAAAGACTCTTCTCTCAAGTCAGTATTTCAAATTGACTGTGCCCTGGAGCGGGGAGGGGGTGTTTAGAGGCCAGAGCCAAGGACCACAGTAAGAACTAGAAAATGCCAAGTGTATGCCTTTCTTAGACAAAGCAAGAGATGGGCTATAAAAGGGGGGAAATGGGAAAGGACAACTCTCTTGATGATAGGAAAGAGGACCCCAGGGCGCTGATAGCCCAGTTAGAAAGGTACTTACCTGTAATTCACAATTCAGCTGATAATTGTTTACTGACATTATCATCATAAAGTGTTAAGAGCTGGGGATCATCATTAAGAGTTCAGGACCATTTCTTCTACTCTATCCCCCATGGTTCTGCATATGTAATAAGGAACCAGTAATAACTATTTCCTTGGAAGAAAAGCTATGACCAACCTAGACAGCATATTAAAAAGCAGAGGCATTACTTTGCTGACAAAGGTCCATATAGTCAAAGCTATGGTTTTTCCAGAAGTCATGTATGGATGTGAGAGTTGGACCATAGAAAACTGAGCACCAAATAATTGATGCTTTTGAACTGTGGCATTGGAGAAGACTCTTGAGAGTCCCTTGGACTGCAAGGACATCAAACCACTCAATCCTAAAGGAAATCAATCCTGAATCTATCAATCCTAAAGTTCCAATACTTTGGCTACCTGATGCAAACAACTAATCATTAGAAATAACACTGAGGCTGGGAAAGATTGAAGGCAGGAGAAGTGGATGATAGAGGATGAGATGGTTGGATGGCATCACCGACTCGATGGACGTGAGTTTGAGCAAGCTCTGGGAGTTGGTGATGGACAGGGAGGCCTGGCATGCTGCAGTCCACGGGGTCGCAAAGAACTGGACTCGACTGACTGACTGAACTGAATAACTGCCTGTTGTCCACCCCATTATTTACTCATGCATGCATTTGCCAAGAACCTGTTGCTATATACCAGATGCTATATGACAGTTAAGCCAACAAGCATTTACTGTCACTGACTCTGTGACAGGCACTGCACTAGACACTGGAGGGAAATTTTAAACAAAACTGTGTCTTGGAGAAATTAATTGATTAGCACATGGCTCTATAGTGGCTCAGATGGTAAAGTGTCTGTCTGCAATGCAGGAGACCTGGGTTCGATCCCTGGGTTGGGAAGATCCCCTGGAGAAGTAAATGGCAGCCCACTCCAGTATTCTTGCCTGGAAAATCCCATGGACCACGTACCGTCCATGGGGTCGCAAAGAATCAGACACAACTGAGCTACTTCACTTTCACTTTCTATACATTTGTAGACTAAGTTCCTGGGTCCCCTTTATTTACAGTCTCTCTGATTCTGGCCTACTGTCACTGTTTTTGCTTCATGTACGAATTGAGGAGAGGTCAATATGAAACTATTCTCACCTCGCAGACCACACACGAGAAGAAGTGATGGGCCAGATTTGACCCATGTACCATAATATGTTCACCCAACTTAATAAAGGCAATGGCAACCCACTCCAGTACTCTTGCCTGGAAAATCCCATGGGCGGAGGAGCCTGGTAGGCTGCAGTCCATGGGATCACTAAGAGTCAGACACGACTAAGCAACTTCACTTTCATTTTTCATTTTCATGCATTGGAGAAGGAAATGGCAACCCACTCCAGTGTTCCTGCCTGGAGAATCCCAGGGACGGGGGAGCCTGGTGGGCTGCCGTCTATGGGGTCGCACAGAGTCAGACATGTCTGAAGCGACTTATCAGCAGCAGCAACTT
The DNA here is from genome assembly GCA_006410675.1 of Oreotragus oreotragus. NCBI lineage: Eukaryota > Metazoa > Chordata > Mammalia > Artiodactyla > Bovidae > Oreotragus > Oreotragus oreotragus. Next base: position 117,481 of record SJYX01014220.1, on the reverse strand, counting down.
AATAAAAGTAGAAAGAAAAAGAAAACCAGGGAGCAAGATTTCTACAGCAACAATTATTTGCATGTGCTGAGACACCATGACTGGTTTTACATCATTGTCCAGAGAGCAAGCAAAGAATGATAGTTGTGATTTGGGGTTTATTTGAGAAGAAATGATTGAGAGGGACATCATTTTTTTGAGCCCGCTACAAAGGTCAGAGATTGTAGGAGGCAAAAAGGACAATGGAGATAAATAGGGTCATGGGTCATTTGATTGTCAGGACATTTTAAGGCCTCCACCACAACCAGGCTCATTTCTCTTAATAACTTGGCTGAAGAACACCCACTATCAGTGCAACTATTACAAGAAATTCACCACTGAAACTGGTTGGGCTTAAAATTCTTTGTCAGAAATGGTTGTTTTGAGCTGAGTCTTTCAGTAGGAAAATGTGCATATCTATGAATAACATGCTTTTTTATTTTTATTTTTTTGCTTTGTTTTAGGCAATGTACTGCAGATGGTGACTGCAGCCATGAAATTAAAAGACACTTACTCCTTGGAAGAAAATTTATGACCAACNGTTGTTTTGAGCTGAGTCTTTCAGTAGGAAAATGTGCATATCTATGAATAACATGCTTTTTTATTTTTATTTTTTTGCTTTGTTTTAGGCAATGTACTGCAGATGGTGACTGCAGCCATGAAATTAAAAGACACTTACTCCTTGGAAGAAAATTTATGACCAACCTAGATAGCATATTCAAAAGCAGAGACATTACTTTGCCGACTAAGGTCCGTCTACTCAAGGCTATGGTTTTTCCTGTGGTCATATATGGATGTGAAAGTTGGACTGTGAAGAAGGCTGAGCACCGAAGAATCGATGCTTTTGAACTGTGGTGTTGGAGAAGACTCTTGAGAGTCCCTTGGACTGCAAGGAGATCCAGCCAGTCCATTCTGAAGGAGATCAGCCCTGGGTGTTCTTTGGAAGGAATGATGCTGAAGCTGAAACTCCAGTACTTTGGCCACCTCATGTGAAGAGTTGACTCACTGGAAAAGACTCTGATGCTGGGAGGGATTGGGGGCAGGAGGAAAAGGGGACAACAGAGGATGAGATGGCTGGATGGCATCACCAAGTCTATGCACGTAAGTTTGAGTGAACTCCGGGAGTTGGTGATGGACAGGGAGGCCTGGTGTGCTGTGATTCATGGGGTCGCGAAGAGTTGGACACGACTGAGTGACTGAACTGAACTGAGCTAATTGGCTTCCTAATATGATAACGAAGTCTCCTCCTCCCTTCCCCTTCCCCCACCAACACCTGCACATTCTCCATCCCGTCTCCTCCTGCTCAACACGGTTACGGCCCTGCTTATAGAAGTATGAGTCTATATACTATTGATAAGTAAGACACACAGCAAACTCAACTTGTTTTTTTTCTTTTCTGAAACCCATCTTGCTTTCTCCTGGGGCTAATTATTGTCTTCCTTCCACCCCTTTGTTTCCATGTTCGTATCAGTAACTCAACTTCAGATTTTCTAGCAGGACCTTATGGCATGTAACTACCACACCGGTTATTCCATCAGTTTCATCTCACTGGGGGAGTCTCTCCCAGAACCTTCAGACCTGTCCTGCCTAGACTGGAGAACTACGTGCTTGGTCCACTCCATTCATCCTGGAGCAAAGCGCGTTTCATGCTTTGCTGTCATATTGCATCTCCCAGTTTTTATATTACATTTTGTTACAGAAAGAATGCTTCTCACAGTCAGTCGTAGCCATCTGTCTTATGCTTGGTCTCCATTAAGTAGGCCATCCGTAACAAGGGCCTCCAAAGTTGCCTATGAAGAAGAGACAGCTGGAGGATTGTTAAGGGCCAGGCCTGGAAATGGTTTACATTACCTCTACCCACCTCCCATTGGCCAGAACTCAAGTTATAAGACCTCAACCTATGGAGGATTGGGATACAGTCTTCTGTGTGTCCGAAAAAGTGGTATATGGAACATCTAGCATTATGTCTGCCAAATCTACCCAACTTATCACCAAGGCATTTTATTTTTCTTCCAATGTGTGTACTAAAGACAGTCTAAAGCAATAATCTCCATTGGTTCCAACCCCCTTGGTTTGTCAATGAACTAAAATCAAAACTCATCAGTTGTATAAACACAAACTAGAAATTTAGCTTACAGATGAAAAGTACTTCTAGCACAAGCATTGAATAGCAGACCTCAGACAGTCACTGCCCCTTTCCAATTCTGAAATGCATTCCTTCTCTGGGAGGGCCCAACCCTGGGGACAGGGGAGTTCCTGGCTGGAGCCCTGTGACTCTGCCTCTGGAAGGAACTCCTTTAGCAATATTCTCTGTGGCCCTTTTCTCTGCTCTTTGGGACCAGACTCTTGATTTTTATTCTCCTTGGTCGTATCCGACAAGAGTGTTGTCAAGCGTGTCCCTTTGGAAGCCCTTGAGTCCTCTTTTCTGGTTGTGAAGTTTGTGCTGCAGGGGTTATTTTAGTTCACAAACTGAGGGTTTTTTTAAATCAAGTGAAAGTGAAAAGCCTTACTGCTCAGTAGTGTCCGACTCTGGGACCCCATGGGCTGTAACCCGCCAGTCTCCTCTGTCCATGGGATTCCCCAGGCAAGAAGACTGTAGTGGGATCAAACCCGGGTCTCCTGCATTGCAGGCAGATTCTTTACCATCAGAGCCACCAACTCACTGCCAATACAATTCCTTCCATCAGAAGCCAAAGTTTTTAACGTACTTGTTTCTTGACCAAATTCATAGACACAAACCATACACAAAATTCGTTTCTAAGCATAGCCCTGCCTTCTAGATACAGACTTACTTCATTGCTTCCTCCTCCCCTCCACATCTTTCTCCCAATTTAATGGCAACCACATGAGCCTATTAAGCTTGAATGGTACCATCACACCCGCTTTCAACTTTGAACTTCTTTTCAACCGGTTCTCCTTGGGCTGCCGGATTCCACATTACAGCAGGTGACACTTTTTCAAATGTTTGCCACTGCATAACTTGGGTCCCCATCGTCTCAATTTCTGTTAATTCCTTTGCTGCCCACCACGGGGCACTGAGCCACTGAGCAAATGCCACACAGTTTGTGTTACATTAGCATTCACTTTCTCTGAGAGTGAGAAAGCCACACTAATTGCTACAATAGACAAAATTCAAATCTCAATAGCTCAACACAATTTTTTATCCCTCACTCATGTCTGTCCAGTGCAGATCAAGTGGCTCTCCATCCCATAAAAACCCACCCAGAACTCAAAAAGCCTCAGAGCAATAACCACCGAAAGGAATGAGACCAGAAGACCATTCTGGACATTTCCATGCCCGGAGCGGGGACATCCCTTCTTCCCACCTTCCACTGTCCGGGATTCGTTCATATGGCTCCAACACAACCTCAAGGGATGCTGGGATATGTAATCTTCGTGTGTTGGGAAGAGGAAATGGTACAGTGAGCACATAGCACTGACTGACACACCATGTCTTCTGATTAATTTTTTTTAATGGAACCCATTCGCCAGAGAAGCATTATAGAGAGGCAAGATTTGGGGGGAACTCCAATGTCTGAAAATTGCTTTCTTACAGCCTCACATTAATAGCATGTTTAGGTATAAATTTTTTGATTGAAAATTTTGGTTTCCTCCAGAATTTTGTAGCCTTTGCTCTAGTATCTTATAATTTCCTATATTTGTGTGTCTTTGAGAAGAGTCTCATCATTCTGATTCTTTTGTATGGGACTGAAGAGGTTTCTTCAATGTCATCTTCTAACCGGATTATCGAATCTTCTTTCACTATTAAGTTTTTATTTCCAGAAGCCTGCGCTTAGGGCGCCAGCCCTTGCAGCCGCCTGCACTTAGGGCGCCGGCCCTCGCAGAAGCTCTTTTATAGTCTCAGTATATTAATTTATGGGAGACTGTTCTTCAGCCATGGATAGTACTGTATCTTTTCTAAAAAAATTTCTTCAAGAATGGGATTTACTTGAAGTCTTTCATGCACAATTGGTTTCTCTTCCAGAAGCTGCTTTTTGCTTTTACTATTCCAAGTCTTTCTCCAGCATCTGCTAATTGTTGGTTGTCTGCTCCCATGCAGAACTAAATGGCTACCTAGAAGATTTGCCCCCATGAAGGAATCTATTGACTATGAAGATTCAATCATAAATTTTTCACAGAAAATACTTTTTTTTTTTGGCCTGGATTCCAGTATTCCTAAGCAGAATGGGGGTAGATACCTGGAGGTGGGACAGGGATCTACATCCCATAGACATATTTCAGTAAAACCTTGAATTTTTCAGTTTGGCATCCTGCCTTCAGTGATGCCTGGCTGTTCCTGGTCCACAGACCTACTTTTTTCCCGTTGTAGTTAAAAAGGGTGGTCTATTTCCTGAGTGAGAGAAGGGTGGTTATCTCAGAAGTATGGAACAGAAGAAAGAATACAGGGGTCTCACCAGCTCTTAGACAACCTCTCTTTCTTATAGGAGATCTTCACCTCTGGAAGTCCTTGAACCTTTCAATTTCAAACCTTTCGGGGGATTTCATAGTTAAACCAGGTTGATTCCTCCTGTTCCCTGCTGTTGGTTAAAGAGTGAGCCTTCCTGTGTCTGCTAAATCTGTTACTGCTTATTCATCGTGTTTTCCAGTTTCAGAAATTTTGTTACTCTGGGCTCTTCTCCGGTTCATCCCCATCAGTACTGCCTCAGATCCGGGCAAGAGGGAGACTGACTCTGAGCATCTCCCATCCCAAAGAGAGAAGAGCAAGCAGTACGCTCATTCAGGGCCTTTACCATCCCCTTTGGGATCACATTCTGGGTATATAAGACCCCCAAATTCCCTTTCCAAGTAGCCCCAGAACATGTCTAGGACCTGCCTGGGTTCCTTTCTGGGTCAGTCCAGCAGGTGGCATTGCTAATGTGTTCATCCTAGACATGAGGGATGCCAATAAAAGGCTCCTTGCAAAGGCTGGGTATAGAGCCAGATGTGTTCACATGTGTGCACTACTGCCTCATCTCAAAGCAAGCCACAGCTCTGACAAGAGTGCAGTAAATTTTGACACTGCAGTTTGAGGCTGTTTGGCATGAATATACAAATACATTTCAATTTTGTCACTATGAGGGTGTATTTGTCGAGACAGAAGGATAAACTATAATAGTCTGTTAGCTTGACTTATAAACTTTTCAGTATTTAAACACGTGACATAGCCCTCCACATTCTTGCTCTGGGGCTCCATAAACATCACAGGCATTTCAGGAGAGAGCAAAGTTAGGCATGTCTGTCCAATCCACCAACTTCAGCCACAAGTGTGCTCCTGCCTCCTTCCCTACTTGAGGCGCTTCTGTGATGCCTGATATTCTCACAACCACTGTGGCTCTTCCCCTCCTTTTGGATATTTCATTGACACTCTCAGCGTCAAGTATAACCAGAGGAGTTTCATAAGGAATATTTATTCTTATGCTTTTATCCAAGAATTCTGCTGCAGTTTTCCCTCATATCTGAGATATATATATATATAGGATATAGGATATATATAGGATATCATATATATATATATACATATATATATATATATATATCCTCAGGTTAATTCAGTTTTTTTNTCCTTTTGGATATTTCATTGACACTCTCAGCGTCAAGTATAACCAGAGGAGTTTCATAAGGAATATTTATTCTTATGCTTTTATCCAAGAATTCTGCTGCAGTTTTCCCTCATATCTGAGATATATATATATATAGGATATAGGATATATATAGGATATCATATATATATATATACATATATATATATATATATATCCTCAGGTTAATTCAGTTTTTTTTTTAAGTTTTTGACATCATTTCCTTTCACTGTATCTTATCATTCTGCTTCATTCATCCTTAAGTCTCACACAATGTTTAGCCTAATTCCTTGCTTGTAGTAGAAATTCAATAAATATTTGTTCAACTGCCCTGCACTGAATTGTAAAATCTTAAAAATCTATGCCAATGGATGTTATTTTGAGATGTCACTGAATCTCTCCCTCCTCTTTGTGACAGAAAACAAGTGAACACTGTCACTAGACTGCTTAAGGCATGATTATGTTTGTGTGTTTCCTGCTAAAGAGTGGCTAATTGTACTGACTGGTTGCTTCAAAATTGTGTGAGACAGTCTCAAAGATACATAATCAAAATAGCTGAAATTCTGCTTCTGCGCAGACTTCTTGTGATTCCTAGTGCTAAGGACCATCTGATAGAAAAATTTCTGAGCTCTCAAAAATTTCTGAGCTCTCAAAAATTACTGTTCACAAAATATTTCCATCTGGACATGTCCCTTACGTGTCATTACTCTGATGTGAGCAACATTGAGGCATACTGCATAGTTCAGCCATGGGCTAGTGAGGGCAGAGACCCCTAAAACAAGAGAAAAGGAGCCTCAGCCACCAGCCAAGCTACAGCCAGCAGAAGGGCACAATATGAATCCAGCAAAGTCATCAACCAGCACTAAATCCTCAGGGCTGTCAGACCTGTTGGGAAGATGTTCCCAGAGAGCATGACGATTGAAGTTCAGTGAATCTGGGTAGGCAGTTTAAAGTGGACCACTCTAGTGAGCATTTAAAGACACGCCAAGCAGCATGTATCCTCCTGGAAGAACGAAAGTATCTAAGAAAGTCGTCCTCTGGCCAAGCAACTTTTAGCGTTGGGGCAAGATTCTGACCCTGGTGAGGCGACCGAGGGAGCTCAGGCATGACTCCAGCTTGACGGCTGTCTCCAGGGGCCTCTGCCCTGACTTGTGGCCATTTGAGACATGGCTGTTCAAAAGACCTCACCAAGGCCACGCGCTCTGGCCTCCCCTTCACTGTCAATTGCTTAAAATGGGAGTGATGGTCTTGACTCCCTGCCTTTCAAAGGAACGGTGATTTATTAATTTGGGACAGTTGCTATGGAAATTTTGGGTATCAACTGTGAGTCAAAGCTAGGTATTAGTTTGGTCAGCCTAGCCGTGTCTGAGTTTTCTCCAGGATGAGAGAAAAACAGAACTGAATTCTCAGTAGGAAATTCCAGCTACAAAAAAATAAAAAGCTTTTACAAGTTTTGTACTACAGCTCCTACAAAACCAGGGACTTCCAACCAAGATACCCACTGGGCCTCCTCCACTGTCTTTACTGGATACATACTGCTGTGCTTCCTCCAGCTGCTACCTTTTTCTACTCTTGGGAGCCCAGAGCATGTCTCCCATGCTTTTCTCATACCATCAAAACAGACCCCCAAAAAAGTTCAGCTCAATCTAAAAGCAATTTAAAATATGAGGTTAGTAATGAGAGATCTGTCTCGCTCCAGAGGAAAAAACAGTAAAATGAACAAAAGCCACATTTTAATAGTTGAGTTTGAAATTAAGAAAAAAGATCTTATGGACTAGAATTTGGGTGTTAGGCCCTGTCTCTTTCTGAAACAAAAGGCAATATAAACATAGCTTCCAGAAAGGCTCTAATACCCTCCACATAACAGGTCTCTCTGGTTTTAAACTACCTAATAATAAATTCAGCTTTGAGCCTTCCAACTTTTGTTGGAAGTCCATGACAGCAGTGGAAAGAGAACCCAAGATCCCTTGCTTCTGAAACCCTATTCACCTGTTTCTCCTGTCCCTGCCTCTGCAACGAGGAAGTATGACTCAAGCAATGCTTTGTCATCCACAGAAGACAAGACTAAAGAACAGCGCCACAAACAGTCCTTGAAGGCCTTAGCAATGCCTTACTATTCTTTGGAAAACATTCCCTCGAGTCTTTAATATGGAGTTGCCAGCACACACACACACAAAAATGGTCTTCAGGTTGGGATATGGTCAAGGAGAGCAATATACGGAAGAGAGATCAGCCAGGACCATTAACATAAATGATTGATCTGTCTTTCACAGAGGAAGCTTCCATGATGTTGAGGCTTCCATATTTATATTTCTTTTTTGTGTGTGCTTAAGTATGAGGTTCCTAAAGTGAACTCAGAGAAGAACATGCTCTTGGCGCAGATGAGAGAACACTTTGCCTGCTTCTAATTCTTAATATGAATACAGATAATGAAAGAGAGTTTCTGGATTCTTCTTGAGGGGTTTTAAGTGGAAGGTGTCAGAAAAGTTCCCAAAGGCATCAATGGCTCTTGTCTGTCATAGGAGCTCAATTTGATCCTTTTGACCCTTCAAAGTGAGTCCTTCCTGTAGAGAAAACAGACTTGGCAAGCACTGAATTTTTCATCTTGGTCAAGGAGAGCAATATACGGAAGAGAGATCAACCAGGACCATTAACATAAATGATTGATCTGTCTTTCACAGAGGAAGCTTCCATGATGTTGAGGCTTCCATATTTATATTTCTTTTTTGTGTGTGCTTAAGTATGAGGTTCCTAAAGTGAACTCAGAGAAGAACATGCTCTTGGCGCAGATGAGAGAACACTTTGCCTGCTTCTAATTCTTAATATGAATACAGATAATGAAAGAGAGTTTCTGGATTCTTCTTGAGGGGTTTTAAGTGGAAGGTGTCAGAAAAGTTCCCAAAGGCATCAATGGCTCTTGTCTGTCATAGGAGCTCAATTTGATCCTTTTGACCCTTCAAAGTGAGTCCTTCCTGTAGAGAAAACAGACTTGGCAAGCACTGAATTTTTCATCTTAATGCTGGCAAGGGGGCCGGGGCGGGAGGAGTAGGGGGAGGGAGGGAGGTGCAGCAATAAGTCCACGGAGAAGGGCTGAAAATTATCTTGGAAAAAGTTCAGCCAATCCCAGAAAGCGCCTTCTCCTGGCTCTCGAGAGGGTAGTGTGGTCTGGAATGGGTCTTCCCTGTGATACTCTTGCCTTGGAAAGCACTGCGGTCTGTTTCCCTTGGGCAAATTCTTGTCTGCCCTTAAATACCAGGTGGAGAGAGACATTTCCCACCTGAAACTGACCACTCTCTTGGTTGGTCTTCAAAATAAAGCCAGTGTAGCTAAACAGTAAGCTAATATAGCAAGCTGCATCTGTACATCTGGAATACAGGGAGTTTTTGGTTTTGTTTTTGTTCTTTTTTTATACAGGGTTTAACTGGGTATATGATACAATCAAGAAATTGTTTTTTCCCCCACCAATGCCTAGGTCAGATTCCATCACTTTCAAATCAGTTTCAGCCATTAAAATCTGATCCCATATTCAGAAATTTTAAACTCTAATCCAGACCATTCTAAGTCAAGGCTTTAAACTTGCGTTCAATTAAAACTTCACTCAGCTCAGGCTCGGGGATCAGCCCCCGTGGAGGGGTCATTGCCTGGCCTTCTCTCGCACAATACCTCCTGCCCCAGCAGCTCAACACACGTTCTCCAGGTACAAAATGGATGAAAAGGAAAAGATCAAAGGAATTTTTACTTAATTGGTACTGTTTCAGTGCCTTGATGTGCTTCCGTCACCTAAGCGCTGACTTTATTTTGCAGACAGCAAGCAGGTCAGGGTGTACTAAAGACCACACCTAGGGCTCCTCCTTGGAGCAAGCCGTTCTCCCCCTGGCTGAGCCTCTAGGACCCCAGACCCATTAGCTCCTGCCCTGGCAGTGTATCTCTGGGGTCTGCTTACCCAGGAAAATAGGCTTCTTGGACAGGATCCCTTCAAGACAACTGGAGCCCAGATCTGCTTACACGTCTGCCTGATGCCTTGGGAATACGTTCTTGCCCCTCAAAGCAATCAGTGCAAGTACAGCTTGCTCAGCCACTGAACTTGTTCCTGTAAGCCACCCCCAGCCAGCCTCCTACCTCTAGACTCCTCCAGGAGACACCTGTCAATCTTGCTAGAGAACTCTGTGCTCAGACAAGTAAGATAACAAGTTTCTGAACCCCAACCAACGTTCAGCAAGGAAATGCGACGTGGTCACCCCTTCTGGCAGGTAACACTGAAGTATAGCAGAAGCTCTGGTGGTCTTACTGAGTCTTCATCTGGCTCATGAATGAGAACGAAAAGAAGTGGCACTTTCTCCTCTCTTCCCTTCCCTGAGGAGAAGACTCAAAGCTGGGTTTACGCCTACAAATATCCCTTCAAAATAATTCACAATAAATGCCAACCTTCCAATCAGATGGATGGACCTGGTTTATGGGTGCAGGTGTTCAAAGATGAGTCCTCTTTGGTAAATTCTGAGTGAATGTGAAGTTATTTACTTAGTCCACTGCCCTCAGTTCTAAGGCTTTAGCTGAGATTCCAGTGCAGAGAGATAAGTCTCTTTTCCTAGGTCATTTCAGAGATTCTGCCTCTTCGTGAACGAGGTCAACTTCCACTAGGACAGAAGAACCATGAGGTGACAGTGAAGCGTTCACTTCAGTTGCCTCCCCATCTCCCCACAGCCTGCTGGGCGATGCCAAGGAGTCCTCAGCACTGACCCTCTGCTCAGCCCCAGTGTTAGGAACTTGGACCCCTGTTCAGGAGGTTAGTTTTCCTTCCCCCCNAAGCGTTCACTTTAGTTGCCTCCCCATCTCCCCACAGCCTGCTGGGCGATGCCAAGGAGTCCTCAGCATTGACCCTCTGCTCAGCCCCAGTGTTAGGAACTTGGACCCCTGTTCAGGAGGTTAGTTTTCCTTCCCCCCAAAGGCTCACTAACCAACTTTCAAGGAGCCTTCAGACACCTGGATGTGTCTTCAGCCTTTTCTTCCCCCTGAGGCACTGAAGCATCTTACTGGGAGAACTGGCTACTTACACGTGAAAAATTGAAAAGCCTTAACCATATGATAGCTCATTAAACATGAAGTGTTTCTTTGAACAAAGGACACCATCAGAAGTTGCCAACCCAAGCATACCCAAAGATAAGTGATAAGACGGAACTTTACAATTAGCATCCCCTTTCAGTTCCCCATTTGCAGTTGATGGACAGGAAAATGCTCATCTTAACCAGGCTCAATTTAAGCACCGCTCACCTTCCTCTTGTGTTGCTGTGACGTCACAAAACAAAATATAACAGAATATCATTCCCCGAAAGGCAAGGAGACAATTCATTTTGCTCAGGGGGCAGGGGGGGGAAACCACACAGCACATCCTAAAATCAAACGCAGATTGTTTATAGAAATTCTCTTAACACTGTCTGCAAGTAATGCAGTGAATGTGATAGGAAAAAGCAAAACATGCACAGGCTTGGATTTTTTTACACATCAAAGCGGATGGCAAGGAGAGTGAAAGGCGTGAGGGATCACCGGTCCAACGCAGGTGCAACCTTTCGTCCTTCTGAGTTCCCAGCACTGACAAAGCAAAGTGCACAAAGTCATTTCCACTGGGGTCCACGCTGAACGCTCAGAGGAGTAACGAGGGCCATGCAGAGGAGGTGATGACCAGGAAGAGGGGCGGGGCCGGGCCTCTCAGCCAGGGCACAGCCCTAGGACGCAGTCCAGTCTGGGCCAGCTCCCCAGTATTGGCGCTAGAAAGGAGTGGGGGCGGGGTGGGGGGGCAGCTGAGAGGGCTGGGTACTCGGGCCACATCTGCTGCCCCCCAGGGCCTCCAGGGCAGCTGGCCCCATGGGCCATCAGACGCGGATCGATCACAGAAAGCCACTCACGCTCCAGCTCTGTTCCCTGTGTCCCCTCTAGCACCCTCCTGGCCTCGCCGTCCCCGTGAACTCCGAAACCCTGGCCTCACCTCCCTTTCCAGCCCACTCCTGTTCCCTAGGTCTCACGGGTCAATGTGTCTTCCACCTTTGGACGCTTCCAGAAAGGCGCTTAAAGGTCCAGCTCTGACGCCTGCTCGGGGCATTCCAGTCAATCCCCCCTCACCATCCTATCCACCTCCCACTAAAGGCTGTCACAGCTGGGACTGTCCCCATCTGAGAGTCACCTCTGACCCATTCACATCCTTTAAACTGCTCTTCCTTCCTTTCCCAGTTCCCTTCTGAGCTGGGCTGAGCTGATGTTCAAAATATTTAACAACCGGTAGGGTACGGGCTCCAGGCAATCAGAACGGATTCCAACAGTAAACGATCATCCCAGGAGGGCTGGTGGGCACCTCTCGCAGAAGGAGCCCGAAGTGGGGATGGAGAAACGCGAAGGCCCACATTGAAGGCCCACGGCTGTTCTTCTATCGTCAACCCTTGTGTCCTTCGAGAGCCTCAACCCCGTCTACAGCTGGACCAACCCCTCTATCACTTTTGAAGCTTTAGGCTGAACACACATAAATATTTAGTCAAAGTAGTTGAATAACCCTAAAAGCCCATGACTGCCAAAGGAGAGAAATTTAATACTTGTACTACTGGATGAATGGCCTTATCAGAGAGGGAGGGCATTTCTCATTTAATTTAGCATTTTTGTGGGCTTTTCTGGGGTATAAGAGGAAAGCTGTTGCATCAAAGAATAAGGGTGAAAGAGCAATCACATGACAAGAGTATTGGGCACAATTCCCAATTTGCTCAGAAAATCCTGAAGTACGTAGGCTAGCAGAGATATGGCCCTGCAAGGAAGTAAACAAGGAAGAGGCCGCTGGAGTCTCAGAACACGAAGACAAATGCCAGTTCGGACCAGTTTCACTTGCCCCAATGAGCCAGATTTTATGGAGACTTCGAGAACCTGAGACCCCTCTAACCCCTCTTTGTCTGTGCTTCTGCACATAGAAAACATATCCATGGTTTCATACGAAAATGCTCTGACCCCAAGCTGTAAATCTCACCCTAGAGGCATAGTTATTATCCTTAAAACTCTCTGTTCATCCTAAGTTCCTCATGGAGGCCAGGTATACAAGACTGTGCTCTTAATACGTTCACACGTTCCTCCAGCAGAGACTTAACGTTGGCTTTGAAACGTGCCACTGATGAAGCTAGAGTCAAGAGCACAGTTTGGATCAGAGACAGATTGGGTCAAGCTGGGGTCAGTCCAGGACCAAGCGCCTTGTAGGGACAGGAATACAGAGGCAGATCAAGGGCAGCCAGGGTGGGAAACTAGAATGCTTTGCATCAAGGCTCCGGATCGGCTCCCAGGCTGCAAGGCGCACAAGGCACAGGCAGAAATGTCCTCCCTGAATGGGCTGGGTTGGATTGAATCAAGATAGAGGGACCCAAGCACTGTGCTGAGCAGCCGGGTCGCAGACAGCCTGGCATCAGAAAGATGGAGGGTCCGCCTCGGTCCGAGTTGTGATCGGCTCACTCCCAACAAGTCAACTCTGTCACCAGCCACCAGAGGGCTAAGCGTCTGTCTGCAGGGGACGGTTTTCATACCATGCAACTCTCATCCCGGATGGCGCCCAGTTCTGTGCAGCGTCCAGCTCTGAGGCCCCCTGCATGCCCAGCCCCACTCCCCTGTACCCCCGCCACAGCTGGGCCCTGCGCACACTGTTACCTCACCCTGGTCTGGATCCAAGCCAAGCCAGGCCCCAGGAAGGAAACGGTGGAGTCACTTCAGTTCTCCTCCCTGCCGACCACCCCCCGCTCTGACCCCCGCCCTGGCCTTGCCCTTCCTACCCTGCTGCCCATCTGGCCGGGCTTAGCTTCAGGGTCCCCTGCCTGCAGCCTGACAGGCGAGGGGTGCCCACGCTCGATGGCTAGGTCGCTGGGCCACACAGCTCCATGCCTGGACCCACTCAGGCAGCTGTCCCGACCTCGAAGCCCCAGGACTGATCCCCAGGCTCCCACACGTCCCCGAGAGCAAGTCACCCCACCGCCACCCCTAACTGGTGACCACACAGTCAGGGCTCCTCATCCCGCACAGAGCTCCCAAACCGATTCCCTTGGGCCCAGGTCACAGAGCCGGGTGTCTGCCTCGTATCCTGGGTGCCCAGGTCCTGCGTTGGATGCTCCAGCCTGGTCCTGAGTCTGCTGTTCCAATTTTCCAGATCGAAGCCCTGAGCTCTAATCACAACCAAGTCAGGCTTCTCCAGCCCAGCGGTGGGCACCCTCTGCTGGAAATCGACCTTCACCCGGGTTTCTCCAGCCCTCACTTGGGTGGGATCCAGACCGAAAGCAGAACCCCCCTTCTCTGGATGCCTGTCCCAACCCCCACAGCCCAGCAGGGTGAAGGGCGTCGCCCTGCAGTTTCAGAGCCCCTCTCCCCTCGGCGCTTCTCTCCAGGATCCTGCTTTTGTGTTCTATTGTTCTCCTGTGTTCCACTACAACTTGACTGCCTCGTCTAGGAGCTGTGACCTTAAAGTTAGAGATGAGGTTTTTACCATTTCCGTATAGCCAGGGATGCCACATAAAAGTGCAAATATGTCGCCTAACACAGAGAGAAAACAAAAGGCGTGCCAGTTAAAAGAATTTTGGATGGATGAATGAAGAAATGAGTTTTCTTGTGGACAGCAGCCAGCCCAGCTGACTTTCTCTGCAACCCTGCGAATTTTCACGACCAGGGTCCAGCTTCATGCTGAGAGTTCGCTGGACCACCCAGAAGACTAAGCAGCCCTGTCCACCTGGCCGGTCTCAGACGTGGGGGGCGTGGCTGGGCTCAGCGCCCCAGGGGCCACCCCAGCCCAGCGGCGATGTTGGGGGCAGCATATCTGGAACCGCCCCCTAGCCCTCCTTACTTTGACCATGTCTCACAGAAAGCCAATGGTCTGGCCACACTAAAATTCTGCAGCTCAGCACCCTTTTAAGTGGTGGCTTAAACTGTTACCATTTTTAGAACAGCATTAACTCCTGTCTATCCTTAAAGAATATTCCTGCAGGAAGCCAGCTAATGTTTCAAAAATCACAAAGTTCACAGGCTATGGAAGAGAAGAGAGGAAGAGCAAGGAGGGGCCATTTTTATAATTTACCCAAAGAACAACCTCTCGAAATTCACTGAATATCAACACGGAGAGAACCTGCATTCAACCACGACTGCTGGCAAGCTTCGGAGTCTCGTGTGTTGTTTGTCCCACTGCCTCATGAAAGTACACAGATAAATACTCAGGAGACTCACGTCAAAAAGAGCCCATTCCACTGTGGGGGGGGCTGAGATTGGAGGGCCCCTGGGACCAAGGTGTGGGACCTTCCCCACACCATGCTGGACTTTCCAGAACAGTCCTGATTTCAAATATGCAGTCCCATTGTACAAATGTGATTTCAACACTTATCCAAACTGCATGTCCTGGGCACTCAGTGTGTAGCCTTTTCACTGGATAGACCAAAAAGGAGCTTCTCAAGCCTCTGTGAGAATCGTCAGAGAGTCTGCAGACCATGCCCACCCTCTGGCAAGGGTGGGGAGGTATTAAAAAACAGAATATTCTAGAAAGCACCCCACACACTTGCAGAAGGTGGGCAGAGGATTCTCTCCTGGGACAAGGCTTGTCTGATGAGGCAGGAAACCGGGAGAGACCCTGGGCATTGAGGACTGCAGTCCCTGACAACTCCTGTGGTGCTGTCTTCCTGGGGCCCCTAACAGCCTCTTCGGATGAGTTGGGATCAAGTGCATCGCCAGTGTGAACCACTAGACTCTACAACAGAATGTACCCACAGAGTTTCCGAACTGGATCCCCCAGGCACTGGGGAGGCCTAGTGACACTCTGGAGAAGTGTGGGACTGCTCCCGTCTCTTCCTCGGTGGACTGCCTATCAGAGTCCTTATCAGAGCCCAAGGTACTTCGGCATCATCTGTGTTATCGCGGTCCATCTTCTCTAGTCATCAATCTGACACTGTTAGCACTTGCGTATAAACCTCTAACTTTGCAAGAGTTCCCCTCAGCTCTTGTCATCTTCCCCTCACATGTGCAGCTGCCTCACGGCTAGGGAAGAGGCGATCCACCTTCCATCCATTTTGTCAGGGTGAGTCTGCTGCTAAGTTGGCACCAGCCACTGCCATTCACAGAGTCTCCAGTCTGCACTCACCACACAGCTAGCACATCCCCAAGCCTAGCATCCAATAGGTGGTATGACAAAAGCAGTGGTTTTTAAATCGGGGTCTGGGGTGGGAGGGAGAAGGGGGCTGGGGGCTGTCACCAAGGGGTCCATAAACACACTGCAATTATGTATAATGTTGTCTTTTTGCCAATATGACTTTCGTCAGCTCCCAGAGAAATCCACGATCCAAGCGACATTAAGCTTCACTCATGTTCCAGGCAAGTAAGAACTGTCATCTGGTACAGAGTGGGAAACGTGCCGTTTTCCTGTAAAACCGCTGGCAGGAGCCATTTGACTTTTGACTTTTAAACCAGAGCCACAATCCCACTGCCTTCCTGCTCTGTCAACCTCTCTCCCCAGGCCTGTACCCCACGTCTCCCTGGTTTCGACCATGACTGACCCCCCAAGTCTCTGCTCACGGCCCACACATTGAGGTGACTCAGTCTGGGGTCCCCGAGTCTGTCACTAAGGAAGCACCGGCCGCCATGGACACCATGGTCAGCTTCAGTACCTATTTCCACCAGGAAGGGCACAAACCAGAAGAGCTATTTCTGGGTGGGGCTGTCACCAAGGGGTCCATAAACACACTGCAATTATGTATAATGTTGTCTTTTTGCCAATATGACTTTCGTCAGCTCCCAGAGAAATCCACGATCCAAGCGACATTAAGCTTCACTCATGTTCCAGGCAAGTAAGAACTGTCATCTGGTACAGAATGGGAAACGTGCCGTTTTCCTGTAAAACTGCTGGCAGGAGCCATTTGACTTTTGACTTTTAAACCAGAGCCACAATCCCACTGCCTTCCTGCTCTGTCAACCTCTCTCCCCAGGCCTGTACCCCACGTCTCCCTGGTTTCGACCATGACTGACCCCCCAAGTCTCTGCTCACGGCCCACACATTGAGGTGACTCAGTCTGGGGTCCCCGAGTCTGTCACTAAGGAAGCACCGGCCGCCATGGACACCATGGTCAGCTTCAGTACCTATTTCCACCAGGAAGGGCACAAACCAGAAGAGCTATTTCTGGGCGCTCCCTTTCCCCACCTTCAGCACACCATTCCACCAGGGGGGCCTGGAAACTGCCTGTCGTCATCTAGCAGTAGAAAGGGCACCCAAAGGTTTGGGACGGGGGGTCTGGCTTGTCCCTGAACGCTTAAATGCAGCCAAGCACACCTCTGCTCTCCTCTGTCGAGTGCAGGTAGAAGGTCATTACAAACAAGGGTATCCTGTGAGCGGTTCTGCCAGAACCACTGCTCTATCCTGCCAGCAACTACCTGACTATGCATTTCCCACTACTTCCTGTGGCTCTTGATTTCAGGAGGGACCTGGTTCAGTCAACTTTTTTGGCTCAATGACTTGTTCAGCTCTTGCTTTTTACCTGATGCCCTGGTTCTGGCCCTCGTCAAGAAAGAAAACGCTAACCCTTTGGCCATAGAGAGCTTCTCCTTCCCAGTCTGGCTACACTCCCTCACTTTCCACTTCTCATCTCCTCAGATCTGCCTATGGAGGTTCCCCGAAGAGTTTCTCATATTTACCACTTTTTCAGAGCCTTGGAGGAAAGAACAGCATTTCAATCATGGCTCCAGGCAGTTAATTTGTCCACGTTTTGTTCTTTGAATTTTCTAAAAGTGAAGAAACTGAGTACTGTGCTGAAGCATCATTTTCTCCTCTTCTCCGATAGAAGGTGGAGCCCTGGTCCTCACTGGGAAGATGTTCAGATGCTCCCTTGCCATCACAAATGAAGCCACAACAAGGGAAAAGCCTTCCTCTCTCCTGCATTCTCAAATGCCTAGCTGGCCAGACCTCACTGTAAAGGTTATTACTTATTTGCCAGGTGGGCTTGTTGGTTCGGGGGGGCTCGGAGGAAGTTTCTTGTGAAGTATTTTGTGGCCCTGCAGTGTGACCCCTTGCGACGTTGCCTGCCGCATCCTGGGAAGCGAGGAGGGCGAGTGCTGCCGCCCCCAGAGCGCTGTCCATGGTCCTGATCTGCATACTCCCTGGAGGCAATCTCACAGTCTTTCCTTCCTGAGAATCATCCAAAAACAGATTCATCTGGACTCGAGCTCCTAGATAAACTAGAGAGTATTGTTGGTATTTGGGTAGGGAAATGGGCCTTTTCGGCTGGGCACCCTCTGACCCTCCGTGGTAGGGTCTGCTCACCCCATGGAGTGATGAGATTGGCCCCAACGGCCCCATCTCCCTCGGAATCTGAGCAGAGGAGGGCAGCCCAACCCCACGGGGCTCCTTCCAGCCCGGCTGCCCCTCTCCTGGACACCACCGCCCCTTGCCTCCTTTCCCTCCTGCCCCTTGGGCTCAACCCTTCTCATTTCCTTCCCCCTCTCCTCTTCAGACAACGTCCAAGGGCAGATCCATCCAGAGA
This sequence comes from Oreotragus oreotragus, assembly GCA_006410675.1. Lineage (NCBI taxonomy): Eukaryota > Metazoa > Chordata > Mammalia > Artiodactyla > Bovidae > Oreotragus > Oreotragus oreotragus. Next base: position 99,369 of record SJYX01014220.1, on the reverse strand, counting down.
CGTCTGGGAGGGAAAGGGGAAATGCACTGGGTAAAGGGAGGAAGAGGATGAGAGCAGAGGCATCCTGACTCTTTACTCTGTTGCTAGAAACGCTGGCCCTCTGCGATTTTACAGAATGGAGGCAGCAAAGATCTATGCCTCATAAATTGAGACTGCAGAGCTGATCACGTCTTCTTCACCTTTTGACCACCTTTCACTCAGCAGGAAGAGTCATGCACAGCCTGCTTTGCCCTCTGGTCAGAAAGACAGAAGTGGGGCAAGGAGCCAGCACCCGGAGTCCCGGGACCCGAGGCTGGGGTCAGCCTGTGCAAGCCTGTTCACAAAACCTCGGGGCCTCAGCTACAACTTGTGCAAAATGAAGACAGCCACCATGGGCAGTGACCTCTGACCTTTCACACCCTCCGTGGGCGCCCAAGTGTGTCAAAGCATGGATTCTGAAAACGTCATCTAAAGCCAAAAGTACACAGATTTGAACAGACGCAGCTGTAGTCCGTGTCTTAAGTGTTCCAGTGTTTTCTGGGTGGGAAAGCTGGGCCACCAAAAAGCCAAGAGTCCCCTCAAAGGTGACAGAGCCCTTCTTCACCCAGAGACCACGAGAAGTCTTTAGCAGCTTTCTGCCAATCCCTGATATGCAATGATTTTTCCTTGCATTTATTTCTCGAGGAAAGAAATACAATGCAGCACAATGAACTAACAGCATGCATAAAGACTGGAGGGAAGTTCTCTAACTTAATCCTTAATCTACTGACTTTTTTTCTAAGCCATTTGTACCACAAATGGAATTGGATGGACTAAAATTCCATCCCCTCTCAGAGACTCTGTCAAATTATGCATCACGAAAGGACAATTGCCCTTGACCTGAGCCCTTCCAGTCCAGCCACACTACACGGTCCTTTCCAGCAGGGAGTGATTGGCTCTCCGAACTGAAAATCTTAATAGATTGGATTCTGATTGGGTGGCTGGTAGGGAGCGTGGGTGGGGATGCAGTACCAGCTGGCTTCCAGTAAGGAGTTGTGAATAGTGAGGGGAAAGCAAGGCCACAAAGAAGAAAAGCAAAACCCTCACTTGGAAGCAGCCCCACATTCTGTCCTTTCGGCTCTCAGGAAGAGACTGTCCTGACGCCTCCTTCACCCAGTGCACACACTGCGTTTCAGAGGCAGAGAGGTGGCCGGTCCAGCTGTGCCATCCGAGGGCAAGGGCAGGGCAACCCCCTGCAAACAGGGCAGTCATTCTAAAGGGAAGGCTGCCATGCTTCCGTTTGTCCTGTTTGTCTAGGACTCGCCCAAGGTCACTGAGGGTTGGCCTGAGATCTTGGATCACTAACTCCACTCAGCCGCCCAAGTTTTCTCTTCAGTGAGGAGGACACCACCGCCAAGCCCCTGGCCTCTCTCAGGACCGAGGTAAGGAGTAAATCCAGCAGCAAACCTGATGCAAGCCGTTCACAGGCTCCTCTGCTGCTGGCAGGGCTGGGAGCAGGGTGTGCAGGTGTCTCCGGCCTCTGTAACACCTTGACTCTGTCCAACATGCTCTCAACACTGGAGGAAGGGAAAAGGCTTGTGCTGAAAACACCCAGGAGTTACAACTTCTTCTGCCTGCTAGGAAACGGCAGGATCCATCTCCTTGCTGAGGTGGGTCGTCTTTCTGTTGAGATGACTGGGGAGTGAGGCCACTGAGCTCCATTAAGTGTGTCCAGCCTGCGCCTGAGAGACCTAAATTGCTTTGCTTTAATAAAGCACCCAGAGAGTCTTGGAAGCCCTCAGGTACCACTAGGAAGATACCACTAGGGAGATACCACTAGGGAGAGGGCTGGGGACTTGGAAGAAATGGAGACTAAGTAGGGTACTTAGCAGCAATTGCCGGGAAGGGGTGGATGGCGGAGGAAGAGGAGTAGGGGGAGAGGGACCGGCAGGAAGGCCCCCAGAGCCCGGGAGAGCTAGTGAACTTTGTCTCCTCTACGAGGCAGTGCTAAAATCCCCACTAACCCCAGCCTTCAGATACACAAAGACAAGGGGCTACGCTTCATCCATCCTAAGGCAGAAAGAGAAGAGCTCCAAGAGGCTGGGAGGAGTGAGGCAGGGGAGTCAGCAGGCTCAGGAAAATGGAAAAAGGAAAGAGCCCAAGAGATTCAAGGCCCAGAGAGCACCCCTGGACGCATCTGGGAGAGCAGCAGACCCCTCAGAGCGCGGGCTCTGACCTGGTGGCTGTGCTGCGCTTAGTCCCTCAGTCCTGTCCCGCTCCGCGACCCCATGGACCATAGCCCATGAGGCTCCTCTGTCCAGGCGGGGCTCTCCAGGCCAGAATACCACAGGGGGTGGCCACGCCCTCCCCTCCAGCGATGGAACCCAGGTCTCCTGCACTGCAGGGGGGGTCTTTACCGTCTGAGCCACCACGGAAGCCCCTGATCTGGCGGAGTGTGCTTACTAAAGGAGACAGCCCAGATCTGGGGAGACAGGAAGGACACAGGGCGTGCATCCGCAGAAAAGAGGGGAGCTGCCACGTAGTTCTCTCACTGCCCGTCTCAGGCCAGACCCTCCCAGCCGCCCTCCCGTCCCGTCAGAAACCACTCAGCCTCCAGCCCAGCCAGAAGCTGGCTCTGTTTATTGCACTTTCCGGACCCCATGTCCGGAGTATCTACCTTATGAGTCTGTGCTAGATGCTGCGGCTCCCCTGGAAAAAACGCCCTCTTCTTCCCTTCATTCCTTCACCCTCCTCTCCTAACAAACTCACTGGAAACAGCGCAGAGAAGCTGACCCCTCCCAATGCCCTTTGACAGCTGCCCTGTTCAATGCAGTTCAGTCAGAAAGACTTTCATTGGCATGGACGTCGTATCTTCTCCCAGATCTATTAAGTGGTGAAAGCATAGAAGATGATTCCTCATAAGATGTCCAATGCAGCCTTTCTTTTAGAGTTTGTAGAGGGGCATGCCTGACAGTCATCCATCTTTGTCCTTCTAAAGCTCTGTCCCTTAGACATTCAACAGTCGGCCAAGCCTAGTGCCTGCAGACTGGCTGATGCCGTGGGTCACTAACTCACCCTGACTTGTACTACTTTCTAATGCAAAGTATATACTACCTTTTGTCTTGTTGTGCATATCTTACCAGCCTACCCCAGTTGTATCCTGAACTAGTTCCTAAGGCTGTCACCTCTAAATATTCTGATCCATCTATGCAGGACAGACCCCACAGGAGTCAGGCCAGAAAAACATGGTAAAGTGTCAGGAAAAACTGGAAAGCCCCATAGAGCCCTGCCTAAAGCCTGCTCTTGCAAAATGCCCATTTGCTTCCCTCAGCCCCACAACCAAGCATGCTATTTTTACCTCCCTAGTCAGGACACAGAAGCAACAGAAGAGTGTGCGAAGCTACCCCTCTGCTTTCTGGTGCCAGCTAGGCTGGAACTCTGCCACTCACTAGAGATGTTTACCTTGGGCAAGTCATTCTGTTTTCTCTGAGCATCAGTTTCTGCATCTGTAAAGTGGAAATAATTACTCTACCTGGCAAAGTTCTTAGGAAAATTAAATTATGTCATGTAGGTCAAGTACTGAGCTGAGTATCAAGCAAAGAGTGGATCCTTCATGAAGCTGACTGCCTTTCCCTTCACCTCCCTCCCTCTTCTCAGCTGACCAGGTTGCACTCTTTATCCTTTGACATGAGGACCATCTCCTAATGTGGGCGAGAGAATGATTGGGAATCAGCTTTGCCTTTTTCTCTCTGCCTTTTTTTCTTGGCCATTTTCATCTCTAAAATGTCACATTCAACTCCATCCTTGGATACACAGGTAAGGAGAGGTCATTATACCTTCAAATGCCCGGCAGTCAACATGTGAGCTTATCTTCTAGCATATGGAAGCTTATCCTCTACTCGCAACAAGTCCTGGAGCACCACCCGTGTTTCCAGTGAGCTTCTAATATGTCATCCGAGGTGTCTGGCTTCAAGCCACCATGATGCTTTGTCTGTGTCAGCTGAGGTGGGCCATTACCCCCTCCTGGAAAAGGAGCGGCTTAACTGAAACCACAAGTCCTTTTCAGGCAGGCAGAATGCAAATACAAGTTTAGACCTCTTTGGAGCCCTGGAAAATTTCAGTAGTCCATGAAAACTGGGAGAGTCAAGCTGTTCATAGACACAATCATAATGAGGAATCCTGGACTAGGTTTTCCTTAAGCAAGCATGTCACAAGTTAACATTAACCCAGCTGAAAGGAAATGCGCCGTGCAGGGCACTCATGCAGGTCACTTCAACAAGTGTTCACCCATCACCTGTTTTTCCTGGACCCCGGGGTGAAGGGCAGCGAGGGAAATGTGGGACGGAGCATGAGTTAGACAAGTGGGCTCTGTCCTCACGAAGTTCTACGCTCTTAAGGAAAACAAACATGTCCACAAATAATGAGCAACAGGACTAAATACATCAAGTGCAAGAAAAAACAAAGTTTAGAAAGATTTCCCCAGAAGCAGAAACATTCACTCATATGAAAGGAAAAGGTAGGTTCTCTATGGGCAGAGAGTTGGGCAGGTCATTTAAGGAAAAAAAAAATAAAAAGAAAGGAAAGCGAATGCAAGTCCCCAGCAGGTGAAACAGCAGGATTCATTTGGAAAGGACAAGAACTTTGATAGGACTGGAGCCCGGGAGCCCTGGGAGCAGCAGGAGCAGGGAAGGCTGCAGCTTCCCGGGCAGGGGGTAGATGACGGAGAGCCGGAGGGGAGAAGGGGTCAGCAACCACTGCGGACTGCTTTGGCAGCAGCGTGGGGGGCGAGCTGAGGGTCGCACGACTGGGTAAGCACTGCCCCATCCCATCCATGAGGTTCACACTTCAGACATGTCATTTTGAAGACATAAGAAAACAGAGATCCTAATTTTGTGGCCAGTCATGGCCGATTCAAAAGATTTAAAATCTATTCCCATCTGTGATTTGTGAGGTTTGGGTGTGGCTTTCTATAAAATGAAAGCAAAAGAAATATATCTTTTTTGTCAACTGATGGGAAATCTGATTTGTACTTGGAAAAGGGTTATCGCTTTAAGTGGGGATGCGTTCACACACATAGGTGTATAACCAAGTAAGTATAAGCACATGAACACATTATCAAGTGGCTGAAACATATGAGAAACATGAGCTGTGAGGATCCCATCTGTGTCAGTGAGCATCTTGAGTGAGGAAGCCCAGAGGGCTGCAACTCCACATAGAGCTGAGTCTGGAGTAAGGGTAGGGTGGGATTTCCAAGGGGAAGAAAACTCCAGGAGGCTGCTGTTGGAGGAGGAAGCATGTCACGCATTTCCACAGAGGCAGAGGAGCTAGTCTCTGGATGTGAACAGACCTATTTGCATGTCAGATAAATATAGGCAAGCACTATGAATTTAAGAGTAGAGTGGCAGGGTAGGGCCATAACATGCAGAGCCAAGGATTTTGAAATTTCTCCAATGAGAAGCTAGTAGGAGTCACTCTGCAGGGGCAGATTCACAATAGCAGCTGCATTTCTGGAAGGTTCTTAAGGCAGATCCTAACAGCTATACAGTTCCAAACTTTGATCATCACCTACAGACCCCTGTCTCTTATACACATCTAGATGTGTATAAGAGATGGGGTGAGGGGCATATATTCTGTTGAACTGGAAGCATTTTGAGACAAGACAGCATAGGTATATGTCGATATGTCACATAAAGCTTTGCCTGGAGAGCATTCCAAATAACGTGGCAAAACTAAGGGCTGCCTGGGTGACTCGGGTGATGACCGTATTGCCAAGGTTAGCACGCCACCCACCAGCCTGTGTTTCAGCTCAGTATGAGTCCACAGGAATCTGCGGACGAGACTCCTGCCTCCGTGTTTTCCTGCCCGGGGCACACGGCGGGGAACAAGGGGGGGCCCGGGCCTCTGGGGTGTGAGCCTCCAGGGAGTCACCAAACAAAACCGAGACCAGGTGAGAGGACCAGAGAAACAGGAAACTCTTCTTTTCCGAGCTTATTATCTTATCTACATCTCGGGGGTGAGGGGCGGACAGTGGAGCTGGGGAGTGATTTCGGGTTCACAGAAATAGTTCTTATTGGCTAGTACTTGATGCTCAGAAATGGGTTTGCGGTGGGGGCCACTGGTGAGAGAGAGAAACCAAGTCCTCTGCTGGGGAAGGTGGGGGTGGAGGGCGGGCAGCCTGGAGGGGCGCAGGTAAGGAGGCAGACAGCATCTCAAATAGAGACATCAGTTTGTTTGCACACATAACCAGCGCTACCACAAGGCTTAGCTCAACAAGGCTGTCAAGGGGGCTTGGCCCTATGTTCCTGCTCTTATGACGGAGCCTTTGCCAGCAAGGGTCTCCCAATGACTGTCCCCTGTGCCCACCTTATTAAAGAAGGCAGAAACTCCATATGGAAACGTGTGATCGTACATAAGTTTGTGTCTGGCAGGCACATACATGGGCTCCCCTTGTGGCTCAGCTGGTAAAGAATCCGCCTGCAATGTGAGAGACCTGGGTTCAATCCCTAGGTTGGGAAGATCCCCCAGAGGAGGGAAAGGCAACCCACTCCAGCGTTCTGGCCTGGAGAATTCCATGCACTTTCCACACATAGGTATACATAATTACTATGCCTATACCACTGGAAGCATACTGGAAAAAAGAGACACTCATGTGGTATTGCTCCTGATGCCTCAAAGGCATTGGGCAGCTTCCATGCAAAGGGACTTAGTCCCAGTCACTTCTGGGGAAAATAGGAAATAAACAGCAAGGCCCTATTTAGTAAGGTCTCACAATTCAGCTCTACAGATGGTCCCCAGCTTGTGAAACAGCCATGGGCAAATTTCCCCTTACACAAGTGCTTCCTGAAGACACTGACTACAGTGTAAGAGATGGGTAAAATTACGCCTTTCAAGTAGAGCAGTCTAGAGCATAGAAGAAAACCAAGGAGAGGGAGGGAGGAGGGCAGGGCTTCCAGCCTCATGTTTCTGAATCATCTGACTCTTTCTTCATCAGCTTATGTTACCCCTGAGGTTTGTGTGCTATTCTCTCCCCATCAACCCCTGTGCATCCTGTTACTGCATTTTCATTATGATTGGAGATTACAGTTCAAAGGAAGGTACAAGTCATTTTGAAGACATAAGAAAACAGAGATCCTAATTTTGTGGCCAGTCATGGCCGATTCAAAAGATTTAAAATCTATTCCCATCTGTGATTTGTGAGGTTTGGGTGTGGCTTTCTATAAAATGAAAGCAAAAGAAATATATCTTTTTTGTCAACTGATGGGAAATCTGATTTGTACTTGGAAAAGGGTTATCGCTTTAAGTGGGGATGCGTTCACACACATAGGTGTATAACCAAGTAAGTATAAGCACATGAACACATTATCAAGTGGCTGAAACATATGAGAAACATGAGCTGTGAGGATCCCATCTGTGTCAGTGAGCATCTTGAGTGAGGAAGCCCAGAGGGCTGCAACTCCACATAGAGCTGAGTCTGGAGTAAGGGTAGGGTGGGATTTCCAAGGGGAAGAAAACTCCAGGAGGCTGCTGTTGGAGGAGGAAGCATGTCACGCATTTCCACAGAGGCAGAGGAGCTAGTCTCTGGATGTGAACAGACCTATTTGCATGTCAGATAAATATAGGCAAGCACTATGAATTTAAGAGTAGAGTGGCAGGGTAGGGCCATAACATGCAGAGCCAAGGATTTTGAAATTTCTCCAATGAGAAGCTAGTAGGAGTCACTCTGCAGGGGCAGATTCACAATAGCAGCTGCATTTCTGGAAGGTTCTTAAGGCAGATCCTAACAGCTATACAGTTCCAAACTTTGATCATCACCTACAGACCCCTGTCTCTTATACACATCTAGATGTGTATAAGAGATGGGGTGAGGGGCATATATTCTGTTGAACTGGAAGCATTTTGAGACAAGACAGCATAGGTATATGTCGATATGTCACATAAAGCTTTGCCTGGAGAGCATTCCAAATAACGTGGCAAAACTAAGGGCTGCCTGGGTGACTCGGGTGATGACCGTATTGCCAAGGTTAGCACGCCACCCACCAGCCTGTGTTTCAGCTCAGTATGAGTCCACAGGAATCTGCGGACGAGACTCCTGCCTCCGTGTTTTCCTGCCCGGGGCACACGGCGGGGAACAAGGGGGGGCCCGGGCCTCTGGGGTGTGAGCCTCCAGGGAGTCACCAAACAAAACCGAGACCAGGTGAGAGGACCAGAGAAACAGGAAACTCTTCTTTTCCGAGCTTATTATCTTATCTACATCTCGGGGGTGAGGGGCGGACAGTGGAGCTGGGGAGTGATTTCGGGTTCACAGAAATAGTTCTTATTGGCTAGTACTTGATGCTCAGAAATGGGTTTGCGGTGGGGGCCACTGGTGAGAGAGAGAAACCAAGTCCTCTGCTGGGGAAGGTGGGGGTGGAGGGCGGGCAGCCTGGAGGGGCGCAGGTAAGGAGGCAGACAGCATCTCAAATAGAGACATCAGTTTGTTTGCACACATAACCAGCGCTACCACAAGGCTTAGCTCAACAAGGCTGTCAAGGGGGCTTGGCCCTATGTTCCTGCTCTTATGACGGAGCCTTTGCCAGCAAGGGTCTCCCAATGACTGTCCCCTGTGCCCACCTTATTAAAGAAGGCAGAAACTCCATATGGAAACGTGTGATCGTACATAAGTTTGTGTCTGGCAGGCACATACATGGGCTCCCCTTGTGGCTCAGCTGGTAAAGAATCCGCCTGCAATGTGAGAGACCTGGGTTCAATCCCTAGGTTGGGAAGATCCCCCAGAGGAGGGAAAGGCAACCCACTCCAGCGTTCTGGCCTGGAGAATTCCATGCACTTTCCACACATAGGTATACATAATTACTATGCCTATACCACTGGAAGCATACTGGAAAAAAGAGACACTCATGTGGTATTGCTCCTGATGCCTCAAAGGCATTGGGCAGCTTCCATGCAAAGGGACTTAGTCCCAGTCACTTCTGGGGAAAATAGGAAATAAACAGCAAGGCCCTATTTAGTAAGGTCTCACAATTCAGCTCTACAGATGGTCCCCAGCTTGTGAAACAGCCATGGGCAAATTTCCCCTTACACAAGTGCTTCCTGAAGACACTGACTACAGTGTAAGAGATGGGTAAAATTACGCCTTTCAAGTAGAGCAGTCTAGAGCATAGAAGAAAACCAAGGAGAGGGAGGGAGGAGGGCAGGGCTTCCAGCCTCATGTTTCTGAATCATCTGACTCTTTCTTCATCAGCTTATGTTACCCCTGAGGTTTGTGTGCTATTCTCTCCCCATCAACCCCTGTGCATCCTGTTACTGCATTTTCATTATGATTGGAGATTACAGTTCAAAGGAAGGTACAAGTCATTTTGAAGACATAAGAAAACAGAGATCCTAATTTTGTGGCCAGTCATGGCCGATTCAAAAGATTTAAAATCTATTCCCATCTGTGATTTGTGAGGTTTGGGTGTGGCTTTCTATAAAATGAAAGCAAAAGAAATATATCTTTTTTGTCAACTGATGGGAAATCTGATTTGTACTTGGAAAAGGGTTATCGCTTTAAGTGGGGATGCGTTCACACACATAGGTGTATAACCAAGTAAGTATAAGCACATGAACACATTATCAAGTGGCTGAAACGTATGAGAAACATGAGCTGTGAGGATCCCATCTGTGTCAGTGAGCATCTTGAGTGAGGAAGCCCAGAGGGCTGCAACTCCACATAGAGCTGAGTCTGGAGTAAGGGTAGGGTGGGATTTCCAAGGGGAAGAAAACTCCAGGAGGCTGCTGTTGGAGGAGGAAGCATGTCACGCATTTCCACAGAGGCAGAGGAGCTAGTCTCTGGATGTGAACAGACCTATTTGCATGTCAGATAAATATAGGCAAGCACTATGAATTTAAGAGTAGAGTGGCAGGGTAGGGCCATAACATGCAGAGCCAAGGATTTTGAAATTTCTCCAATGAGAAGCTAGTAGGAGTCACTCTGCAGGGGCAGATTCACAATAGCAGCTGCATTTCTGGAAGGTTCTTAAGGCAGATCCTAACAGCTATACAGTTCCAAACTTTGATCATCACCTACAGACCCTTTTCCAAAATGAATGCAGACAGGAGAAGGGCTGGTACGTTTTTAGAGAGAAGGAAGAACTAATCCTGTTTTCCTTGGTTAGCTTCTCTCCCTAACTCCATATTAGCCTATTCATCGAGGCTCTGGTCTGGACTCATAAGGTATTTCCAGAGGCAGATGGAGAGACATCTGAGACTCTTAGAACAAGAAAACATCCGGGGCCCCAGACCATTTTAAAAAATGAGAGCTTGAGTCAAGTGTGTGCAAGTCGTAGAACACACAAAAACGAGACCAAATTGCCATTCAGCCACACAGTTCCCCCATGGAGATGGAATCCAACTTCAGCGCTCCTGGAACTAAGTAAGGCTTTTCTGTTATTTTTGCTCTTGTTCCCTGTTTGATTAGACCAGTAACTACAGTTATGCCCATTTCTTAGAGGAGCTAAACCACATAGGATGCAGCCACTGAAAAATCATATAGAAAAAGAGCATTAATGAGAGAAAATGTAATGCATCGCTAAATGCAAAAGGACAGTATGGCAGCATTTTTGTTAAACCAATATAAGTACTGCACTTAATATAAATATTCTGCGCTTATACGTTTATATGTAAGTCTGAGAGGCAGAGAAACTATAAACCAAAATATATGATTTTTTTTGCATGAAGCTGACTTCAGGTGATTTGTTGCTTTTCTTTCCCTTAATACCCTTCAAGTTTAATAATATTTAGCATGTATTTTTAAACTAATAAGGAACTGTGTTTTTTTCTAATTGCATAGAAATTTTGGTTACGACCAAAGGATTACAGTTTCAATTAGAGGAGATTCCTGAGTCCTTTTCCTCTCTCTTTCTAAGCTATCTCATCATAGCAAGGGTCAAAAGAAGCCTATGGTTGATTTAAAGTGGTTACCAGTCCTCCACTACTTGTCAATGTAGGCAATTTTTTAGGGTGTCTCTCTGAGAGAGAAAGAATCCAGGCATTTCCACAGGTGATTCAACTCATCTAGCTCGAGTGGGATGGAAAGTGATGGATGCCTACATAAAAGGACAAAAGATAAATAATTCCAAAACATTTGATCCAAGCTTTGTGTGTATTCTCACAGTCTTCCCCAAACACTTAGTCACCTACAAGAACTATCTAAGTCTATGGCTGCCAAAGAGATGAATATTTCATTTACATGATAAATCCCCTATTTCCTCAACTTCCAAATTATATAAGCAGTTGCAACGAATGCATCTCATCACACTGCTATGCAGTGCAGAAGAGAAGGGCTTCCTGGTGAAAAGCAGCCCCCGTTTCCATACCAGGCATTACTCACCCAGGCCCTCAGCAGGAGACCACAGACAGGCAATGCCCTGCCGGCAGCCAGAACGCCACAAAACAGTGATTTCTCTTAAAGGTTCCCCTTCCACTACTGTTCACAATGAAGCTGCCAAAACTTACAGGAGTTACAAAACCACAGTAGGTAATGACTGACCCCACTGGTAATGACCATTATCGGGCTTCATTTTGCCTCCAAGTCTTAGAACAGAAGATGGCTGTCATATTTTTTTCTTTTCTACCTACCACGTGGTTTTCTTGTCTTGGAATGCAGTGCCGTCCTAAGCTCACAAGAGATTGGCCGCAGCATAACAGACTGGTGTGCCAAGCAGAGGGGACAACTTTCCACAGTGCTAGTACCTCCAACAGGTATAAAACTCCCAACATCCCTTGGGCCTTCAACAGACTCCTAAACGGTCTCCATTTGTCTCCCTCTCTGGTAAGGAATCCTCCTGCATTGTGGGAGACTCAGGTTCAACCCCTGGGTCCAGAAGATTCCCTGGCGAGAGAAATGGCAACCCACTCCAGTATTCTTGCCTGGGGAATCCCACCAGAGGAGTCTGGCGGGCTATAGATTATGGGGGTCGCAGAGTCAGACACAACTGAGCAACTAATACTTTCATTTTCTGAATGAAAAAGACTTAAAAAACCAAGCAGCCTCTGAGATAGCTTAACCCTCAGAGTGAAAGGTAGGACAGTACTTGAGCCAGTCGGCTTCTCTTAACATGCCACCTCAACAAGTGCTTTTCAGTCTTTACTGGGTGTCTGAATCACCTAGAGATCTTGGCAAAACACAGATCCTTAGGTCTGGTCTTGGGACCTAGAATTTCTAACAAGTTCTCACATGATGCTCATGATATGACTGGCTCACAGTCCATACTTTGGGACCCAGGCCTTTCCAATCTTGGCATCTTCTGCATTCCACTGGCTGAGATAATTCACTGAAACCAACCTAGCCTGATGACCCAAGATAAGCAAAACTTAATCTGGGGTAAAGGGCTTGTCCCTGACCAGGGAATATCAGGGAGGAAGTCCAGTGTCTGTGTGCTCTGAACATTCAGCCAAATATGGGAGGAGGGCGTGAGGGAGACAGGGAGCGACAGACAGCACATAGCCACGGCCCCTCCAGGAGCTAACAGGGCCCAAGAGAGGGGCACAGCACATTCTCCACTGACTCAAACAGAGGAGGAGGCACCAAGCCAACTCCAGAAATGGAGCCAGAGCAGATCTGACAGAGAGCTACTGATTTTCTTAACTACCTCCTCTTGGAATCCAAAATGGGAAGGATTTTCAGGAAGAAAAGGGAGTCATGTTGCTGTTGCCTCCATGACTGATGCCTGTTGACGGCTTTAGGAAACCAGTGATGAGGCTCTTTCTTCATTCAACACTAGAAATGCAATTGGACAAACAAATGAACTACAAGACAGACTAACTGTATAGGTTACGGTAAGGAGGCTCCTTCAGTCCTAATTTCCAGTGTTTTGTGACATATAGGAAGTACATGGATTAAGTACCCCGGGAAGGATACACTGACTTCCTTCCTAACGAAGCATTTGCACCTGCTCTTTCTCTGAGTCTATCAAAGATGCCCATTTCTGCACCATTTCCATTTACATAATAAAATGGGTAATAAGAGTGTACAGGTGTCCTCAGATGTCCCCATACCCACAGTGCACCAAGGGTAGAAGAGACCCAGACGTTCAAATCCACAGATGACCCTGAGGCCCACAGTGACTTGTCCAAGTCCAACTTCCAGTTGAAGGAATATTCCAGATCTGGAAAGGGGAAGTCACTCATGGAGGAATCAGAGAAGCTCCATACAGTCTAGAGCGTGTGGATTCCGTTTGGCCCAAATTCAGAATTCATTTATAGTTCCTTGGCATTTCCAATTTACAAGCTTTAAGAAAAGAGCAAAAGGCTCAAGAGGGAAACGTTCATAAGAATGTATCCTGCCTCCGCTGTGACTGCTCATAGAGAACAGAAGATTCCTGAAAGAGGTGCAGAAACTGAGGATCCAGCTATGAACCACAGTCCTAGCGACGGGAGGTGGGGGGCAAGCAATAGGTCCCCATGGTGGGTGAGGGGTGGACCTCTGGCTCCCCGCTTCTACTTGAAGCCAACCCTTTCCATTGCCCCAGTTACGATCAACAAAAGCCAAAACTTGGGCCTGCCCACTTGGGCAGGAAGCCAAGATTTAAGGTAGAGGGGAGAACTGTCAGATATGTAAGGTCCCTAAAACTCCTTGTAATTGTCAGGGTGATCTTTTTAAAAAAAATCTACTCAATGTCATAAAAGGAAGAGAAGAAAAGCAAAGGGACTCAGAACCCTAAAAGTTAGGGGAAGAATGCGTGTCTGACTGTTCAACGTGCCCCTTACCTCCACTGTCAAAAGGGGTCTGGGGGAGCTGGGGCGGGGAAGTGGGGTGGGGGTGGGGGGCTGATACCAGCTCTTCAGCCTCATGGATAGGGCGGCTCCCTGCCTCCGCTTTCTCTCCCTGCCTCCTCCCAGCCAGTCCCTCTTCATAGCTTCTCTTCCAGTTCTGGAAGAACCCACCATGAAGACGCACACAGGGAAAAGCCTCTCCCGTCCCCTTTGGACACCCTCGCATCCTCGCCCCTCAACCCCACCTTGCCCTATTCCCAACCTTGGATCGGTCCAAACATTCTCCCCCGCCGATGGGGCGCCTCCTACCTCTGTGGTGCTGAGCACTGCTTGACAGAGTCACACCCAGGCCCTGCCCCACCCTCTACCGGCGGCTGTTCCTAGCCTTCACCACTCCTCACCAAGGTCCCCTCTCACCCCCAACTCCCTGCGTTCCACAGATGGGCGCACCTCCTGCTTCCCCTAGGAAAACAAAGCCCTCCCAAAGAACCAGGCCAGCTCCTCGCTGCCTGTGAATGCATCCACGTCTACAAAACCCCACATACCGCCCACTCCTCCTCCTTCGAGAACCTTCTCTGTTCTTCCATCAGGGGCCATCCCACCATCAATGCCCTGCACGCACATCCCCGCCCCTCTCCCCCCAGCCCAGACCCTCCCCTGGGCTTCCCCATTCCCCTGCCTTCTCAACCTCTGTTGTAGGGTTCCTTGGGTACCACTCTATGCCCCTAGCCCACCAGAAGCAGTCTTTTCTCTTACAGCTAGTCTGTCTTCCCTGCCAAGCTCCTCAAATAAATCCACCATGCTTTTCCCTTCATGCTTGCTCTCCTCTAGCTCTGCAGTCGCGCTTCCCACCGCCGCACCGTTTGGAAGGATCTGGCCGAAGTTTTAGGCTCCTCTTAAATACACAGTGAGGCTCAGTGGACACCGTACAGGCCTTGTGATGTGTGAACGCGATGTGTGAACGCCCTGCTGCTTTCTCTCTTGCCCTGCCCCAGCCCAGGCCCTGGCTTCTGTGATCCCCATACCCCTTCTGCTTCTCTCCCCTGACCCCAGCTTGACCCCCAGGCTGTTGGTTTCCCTTCCTCCTTCGGCAAGCCCCAAGGCTTTTCACTCCACGTGCTTAGTACTGAGAGGGCTCTTACCCGTCCTCATGGCCTTATCCCCTGCCTGGACAAGTGGACCCAGAGTCACCAAGTTCTTTCCTCACTGCCTCCTGGTCCCAGTTTTCCAAAGAACCCACAGGTACCTCATTTCCTGACTGAGGTTTCCTTTCCCACAACTTCCAAGTACAGAGACCCACTAAATCTGGGTGCCTCCATAAAAGAAAGCATCTCACACAGTGAGAAAGGTTGGAGATGCAAAAGACAGGAGGAAGGTCTCCACAAAATCAGGAAAGAAGGTGATTGTTGAGGGTGCCAGTAGAGAGCTTAGCTTTACAAATAGCACTTGTTCCTCTGAGGAGAGCTTCGTATTTATTGAGCGCCACCTGTAGGTGCCAACAAGGACCAAGCATTTGGCTCAGTTCACACTCATAATATCTTATGAGATTAGGAATATCATTCCAGTTTTATTAGAAGAAAAACTAAATGCAAAACAAGGTTCATTAATTTGCCCAAGGTCACAAAGCTAGTAAGTGCCAAAGTCAAGACTTAAATTCAAATCAGGTGTCTCCAAAGTCACTGTCCCTCAGGCATGAGAGAAATAAAACAAGGATCCCAGAGAGAAAGAAAATTGCAAAGTTTGACAAGTTTCTGAATATGAATAGAAAGAAAAAGATGTCACAAAATTGAATAAACTCAGAAACCTAGTAGACGATTTCCCTATGTCTTTCCATCACCCCATCTCCCTTTCTCCATAAAATGCTACAGTCATCAGGCTCAACAGATTTCCCTTCCAGCTGATGATTTTTTAAATGTGTTAAACCTGATTTGTGGTCTACTTAATATTGAGTCTTGAGTGGAAAACAGAGGAGACAGACGCTTTGTGCCTTATCTGCTGACTTAACTGTCTTTCCTCCTCTGATCTCATCTTTTCTCCCCCATCACCTATGGTGATGAGGAACTTTGCAGGCTTTGCTTTAGATCTTGACACCCTGGGCATTCAAACACTCAACAGATATTCCCTGGGAGCTTGGATATATTTTCCCGAAGCTTAGTTGCTGCCTTTCACCCTCATTGACTTTTTAAAAATATTAACCATTTCTATAATTTGACTGGGTTCTTGTGGGAAGGTGGAAGGGGAAGATGGATAAGAAATCCATGTAAGTCCTTGGATTTTTTTTTTCTAACTTTATTAGGATTTCCTATCAGCCAAGACAATGATCCTTCCCTTTTTCTTAGCTTTGGAAATATTGTGTACCTCAGCAAAAACTACACTGGATGGTTGGAGGGGGCATGTGACGTGCATGTACGCATATTTGTATATTGAAGGTGGGCTGAAGGCATGACCATTGAAAACCACCTGTCTTGCAAGGTTATCATCCCCCCCAGGGAATTTTAAAAGCCAGCACTCTCTTTATCCGAGTGAGACAGGGAAAATGATCTTGATCAATGGTATCAAAATCCCAACATTAGTCCAAATACTTGACTTCTAAATTTAGCTTCAGTTAGCTAGTTAATAAACATCTCTGCAGTGCAAGAGTCTTTCAAATATTACTTAACTAAAGGGCACTGTGCTGATGTCCTAGTTTTTCTCATTGTCTAATAGATGCATCCAACTAGACTCAAAATCTTGGTGATCTACAGGGCAAGAACCATGGTCCTAGCACTACCTCTCCAGGCCCTGTTCAACCAGAATTTGCCTAGAGAATTCACCCACATTTGTGCCAACTCTTCAGAAAAGCTCTCCTCTCAAGCTTGTATTATAGAGCAGGCTACCTGTTCCCCTGGAAAATCTTTGGCCCCCAGGTCGTCGTGAAAATCATACTGAAGAATGGAGCAGACCCCATTAAAAACCATGCGGGGAAGGGGAAAAATCGGTGGAAGTTGAAGAAATTGGATCTTAACCTTGAGATTCAAGGTGCAGTCAGACAAGCACAGAGAGAAGACTGTGCTGGGTCTCTGAAGAGCTCCAAGTGTGGACAGGAGCAGCCCCCAGGCCAGTTTAACTGAACAGAACCTTGGCGAAGGTTCCACAGCAACCCTCCAGTCTCAGAGAGGGCCTTTGCAGGAAGGGGTTCAGACTGTACCTGCTCTTATTCCAAGTGAACTCATGACTCTTGTTCCTCTCCCATCTGATTATAAGCCACTTAATTTATCTCAGAGCATCAGCCCAAACCTGGGACATCCTGAGATGCCAACGACTATGGAAGACTAGAAGGAAAGAGAGGAAGGGGGGAGGTGGGGGAGAAGGTAAGACAGCTGAGAAGCCTACATACAGACAAGTGAAACAAGAACTGAAAATGAACAGCAGGACCAGGCTCAAGTGGACAGCTCAAAGACCCAGAAAATTTGGTGGAATCTCTGAAAAATTCAGTGGGCTCAGCTCAGTGGAGAAGAGGTCCAAAACTGCTCCAGCGGCCAAGGCAGGAAAGCCTTAGGACGAGGAGGGGTACAGAGACGGGGCCCCTATTCTTTGTTCCCCTGAGGGCCAGCCCCAGAAGTGAGCACAGAGCCCGGCAAACGGCGAAACAGCTGTTCCCAAAAAACACTGTGTTGACTACATGTGAAGCTCATTTACAAGGCCTTTTCCAGCTCTGACATTCTGGGACCCTGCCTTTTTCAGACCTCTCACTTCAGGCAGGTCCTTCTGACACCCCCATGGCTGGGCTAGCACAATAAGAGAAGGATAAAACTTCATTTTGAAGGACAGAAAGAGGCAGAAGCAAAAGCTTGACCTTGGGACATCATCTCACTTGACCCTGGGAAGTAACCTCAAGTTCCAGCTTGAAGAACTCCCCAGACTACTGACTGAACTACTTTTCCTGTTTTCTCCAAGGAAGAACACTGTGCCCACTGACGGCAGCAGACACTATCTTGTGGGAAGAGTCAAGGCACAGAAACCGCCTTTTGATGACCCATGTGATTGATGGGCTTCGCTGCAGAACTCCGTTCCACTTTGTCCCTGCACTGGAGCCCTCCACACCCCGTAACTTAGAGAAGGGCTAGCTCCCAGCATCAGGCATACTCCCACTCTTCATTCCCCTCCCTTCTATTCTTACTGACGAAGGAGCTGAGCCTGGCTGGTGCTTCCTAAGGCTGAACAATTTAGGGAAATTCTTCTGTGCCTTAACCTGCAGGCCACAGGAGGGGACACTTCATGTGAGTTTTTGCCTGCATTCCTGAAGATCAGTCAATCAGTATATAAGGAAAGAGGGAAGGAGAAGGGGACAAGGGAGGAAGGAAGGAGGAAAGGTGGGACTAACAGAGGGAAGGAAGGGCGAAATACGAATGCAAGTGAAACAAAAACCGAAATTCGAAGCATCCCTGTCTTGAGTTCACAGCTAAAAGTCTCATATTTTTGCTGAATTCGCTTCTGAGAAGGAAGCCAGTGGATCACATTTCTAAATGATGGGATTCGGGTTTCAGTGCTGCTGCTTTCTAGCAGGGTGAAGAAGTCCCTTTAGCCAGACTGTCCGATGTGTGAGCTCCTGCTTTTCCTGACCTCAGAGGGCTGGAAGCTTTCTGTCACTGCACAGAACCGCTCCTTTCTGTGTTTCTGGGTTTGTGTTCCTAGACCACACTTCTGCTGGCCCCTTCTCTTAGGCCTGGCTCTTGCTCACACCCCCTCAAAGCCTGGAGGATAAAGTCCAAGTTCCTCAACATGGTATTTGAGGTCTTTCTGGGTCTGGCCCCCTCCCGCCCTCATGCAGTCTTTCCATTCTGGGACAGTGCGCATCATCCTTGAACCCCACCCCCACCCACCCCGTGACCTGCCCATCTCTGTGCGTTAGCTCATGGCTCTGCTCTGCCCTGAACACGCACCTGTCCCCACCCCCAACCCAACTGCGACACGGGCCTCTTTGGGCCCCGCTGTGGCCCCGCTGCCAGGTGGCAGCGAGCGGGCCCCTTCTCTGGGTATGGCTCCTTCACGGCACTGGCCATGTTCTGTGACGTTTACTGGCCCTGTGGGTTTCACCCACCCTAGACGCTGAGGTCCTTTGTGCAGAAACACTGTCTCCCCTTTGTCCCTGGATCTCCACCTTAGAGCCCCAAGCCAGGCACACAGCAGGCATTCAATCAATGTTTGTTGGGTGAAGGGGTGAACCAATAAGTGATCACCTTCTCCCTGCACTTGAGACCCAGATGTCCTTGAGGAGATTGAAAAACTAAGTCTGAAACCACTCTGCTTGTCAGGCCCTCCCACCATCCTCCCAGCAGGCGCATTATTTTTGCCCATTTTCTCCTCATACCCTCTCTTGTTTCTCCCTTATTCCCCTTTGTCACTTTAATGGCATGCCAGCTCCCAGACGCCAAGCAGCATACACGGCTGGAAGTCTGGCAACAGTGACACAACCAGAAAGCCTCAAACCCCAGAGGTGGCCTGGGTCAGCAGAAGGCGCTGGAAGGCAGAGACCTCCCTGAAATCTATTCCCAGGGACCTGAAGTGCATGGCCAGGAGACAGAGCTTTCTGTGAACCAAGGAAAGCCTGGACTCGTCCCCAGTCGTGCCGGAAGGGGGCAAATAGCAGCCACAAGGGCCATCTGTCAGGGTGACTGCAGAGGGGACGTGGGCTCTGCACAGCTGGAATACGTCCTCAACATTCCCTATACTGGCAGGTCTCAATCTTTGAGTGCAGTTTGGGGAAACTGGGATTGGGGCATGATTCAGACCTGTTGTCTCAGTCCCCTACCACTTCCTCCCCCAGTAAGGGGACCGAAGGCGGCAGGTGGGGAGAGGTGTCTCCAAAGGCCTGCATGGCCCTTGTCCTGGCCCCGTCCAAGAGAAGTCTGGTTCTTCGCCTCCCCCAGATTCTTTCAAGGTCTAACTTATGAAAAGGAAAGTGAAAGTTAGACTCACAGAGAAAGACAGTTACCAAAATGCCACTGCTCCCTGGTTAGTCGGGGCAGTGTTGGCAGCATCGGGCTCCATATTTCAATGCCTTTGGCCCAAGCACCTCCCTGGGCCTTGACTTGGATATATGTGGTTCAGCACTAGCTCTAGAACCTTCTGGAACCTCCCAGAACTGACCTGCCAGTCTGCATATTGGCAGAAGCCCAGATCCCTCAGGTGAAGAGGACAAGGATGAGTACTGCGTGCGAGAGTCACTCTCAGGGACCGTGAGAGGGATCTGAGAGCAACTTGAGGGGCTGGAGCCCCACAGGGCAGCAGTGGGGAGTGGTCAGCGCCAGAGGGATTTTGTTCCGTGGCCACTGCTTCTATTCTAACCCCCAGCGAAGTGGGCAGTCTCCCACAGTCTTGTTGCATTCAGAACTACTGGACTAAGATGACTCCTGAGGAGACGTTTGGGAGTGAATAGAAATGACAACTCCAAGCCCAGAAGGCAGCCTGCATCATGCTGTGGCAGCAGAAGCCTGCCTAGGGGCTGGGCGAGGGGCGAGAAATCCACCGCCTGACAGCTGCGAAGGACAGAGGACAAAGTCCATAGGGGCAAGAGAAGGCAAAGCTGCCTCTTCTCATAATTATCCAGTGACTGTCAGGACACCGGACCCACATGGGTCCGGGTCCAGGATATGGGGCCTCTGAGCACTGTGCCAGCCCTGGGGGGCGGGCAGCGGGCAGGGGAGTAGGGGGCAGATTCTGTGCATGGTAGGGCAACAGGATGCCACCGTTCTACACAGCCCTGCTGGAGCCTGCAGCCTCTTTCATACCGCACCCATCTCTGCCCCAACATCACCACCCAGCCCCCTAGACCTCACCTGGCTCGTGGGACAAACCTTTTCATAAAGAAACAAAACAAAACTGGAACTGTCTGAGAGAGAGACTGAACTCCACACCAACACTGTTAACAGCCCCAAGCTCCCTCCCCTTCCCCACACCAGTCTTCCAGGCCTATGAAGGCTGGAGGGAAGAGGGTTCGTCCGAGGTAAAATGAACTCTAAAGGCCAAGAGGTATTTTTGATTACCTATTGGAGTTCACAGGAAAGCAGAGGAAATGGACAGAAACCGCGGTACCGCCAACAAGGAAGGAGAACCAGGCCACTCAGGCCGGGGGACGGGCAACAGAACTCAGCGCTACAGGAGAGGGAGACACAAAAAGAGGAAGGTGAAGACACCCTCTGGTCTCTTCCATTCTGGCCGGCCTGACACAGTTTCTGACGACCAGAGAATTTTACGACATTCCCTGGTGGGGTCACAGGCGGGCCCCTTCCCCAAGCTCTCCCTCTGCTCCCTCCCCTAAGACGGAGAGGGCCGCCAATTCATTGCTTTAGCTGAGACATAGAGAAATAAATGGGGGGGGGGAGCGAGGAGGGGGGGCCCTGGGGAGGAGGTCTCCATGGCAGACGGCCGCCCTGTGGTTGGTTGCTCAGTCTTCCAACCCAGGGGTCTCAGTCCCCAAACCCCCAGGGCCTTGCCTTAGGAAACTCATCCAGGTGACTGTGGGAAGAAATGAGGCGCACATCCAATGCCTTTGACAAATAAGTGGCATCCCCCAGGGCTCCATGGCCTCTACTGTGGTGTGGCTTTCATGTTTGGATGAAAAGCTTCCCTGCAGGGAGGAGCCGAGGAGGAACTGGGATCTGGAGCTAAGCTCTTCCTGATTTTATACGCCACCCATCACCTGCCTGCCGGGGGTAGCTGTCACCTTGGGCAAGTCCACCCCAGGCAAATAGGAACCACATTTCTGTTACTACAGACCAGGGAAACTGTCAAGCTTGAGTTTCTCGAAGGGCCTGACAAGCCAGCAACCGTTCCAGTTTCTCTTAGGTCTAAAACATAAATAAAAAGACGTTGATAAGGGGAAACAGACTCCTGAAAAAAAAGGACTCGCCAAGACCCAAATGCTGGTTCAGATGTTTTTCCCACCAGATCAATAAGATTGTTTTGGACACAGTAGCCCTGGGATGTTGAACTCAGAAAATTCTAATCTGATTTTTTTCTTTCCTCAATCTTTGTAAGAGGCCACCTCTGGCTTTGCTCTAAACGTATTTGGGACATCTTCTCGGTCTCTCATCAGATCCCCACGGCCAAGAGCACAGAAAGCTGTTTTCGTTTAGGAGGGATCACACGTGCCTCTCTGCTCTGTGTGTCTGCTGGTTCTCCACTCTAAACCAGCCCCTGGCAAGGCACCACAGGGCACAAGATCTGCGTAGTAAAGTCCCCTGGTGTTTCCAGATACGCGTTTACCTCTTCTGTAACCATCAGCAAATCTGTTCGCCTCCCCTTTGACAGATGGAGCTGCTTGTGCAAAGGCACAAACCTGAACCCAAGGCTTGGGCTTGGTGTGCAAGTCAGTGCCCAACAACCCCTGGGTCCTCACACTGACCTGAGATGAAGCCAAGCGTTCTCAGTGTCTGGCCTCAGATCTCCCCCAAAGACCCCCTGGTCGCAGGCAGGTGCTATTGGCACGTTTTCAGATGATGGTGGATAATTGTTTTGTTTTAAACACATTGCCCAGGCTCCTAAGAACAGCCAGTCCCACGAAACTTCCTCGACTGTCCAGGGGGGATCACAGTACCAGGGCAGGGGCGGAGTTCCTGGGAGAAAACCGTCTCCAGGGCCAGGCCCCCTGCCCAACTCGATCTCAAAGGCCCTCCCTCATCCCTTCCGCTCAGTTCCCTTTGGGTCCTTTTTTTATGGCCTCGGGTCACCTCTTCCGGCTCTAGACCTTTTCTGGGATTATTGTTTCCAAAACTTGTCACCCGTTTAGTGTCTGGTCCCCTTCCAGCTGGAGGCTACTTTAGCTTGCTGACCTGCCTCTATGCTTTGGACAGGGTGGGGGTCCCCTCAGCCCCCAGGAGGTTTGGTTCTCCCCTGTCACTCCATCCCTAGACGCCCTGGAATATGACCCCCATGCCTCTACCGGGAAGCAGACCCTTGGTCCCACTGCCCAGAAACACTTTGCAGGCAACTCTCTCCCACTCTTGCCAAGTCCCTCTTTGCCCTTTTCCTTCTTCTATGCTCAGGTTAGAGGAGTCTCCTCCCACCCCCACCACCAGAAGGAATAAAATTATTCTGTTTTCGGAAGATATTTTTGACTGTATCCCCATACCTCTTCATCTTTAACGGTGTTCATTATTCTATTGGTCATCCCCTCCAAGGAGTCAGAATTTTGAGAATATTAAAAAGTCGGGGGAAACACGAGGTTCTTTCTGCTTCCGTCTCTGTAGAGTCCTCCTCTTGCTCGAAATGGGGCAGTGGAGGAGGAGGGTGGTGCACAGGGGCCAGGCTGAGGAGAGGAAAGAGGAAATTTTAAGAAGAGAGAAAAATGTTCATACTTCAGAATAATCATGCAGCTTCAGTCATAACAGGCAGTCAGTTTGGGGCAATAAAGTCCTTTCTTCTAGGAGCTCCCTCTAAAGGTCTGGGAAGGAGGGGTGGGAGGGAGTAGGGGGGCATGGCCCCTTCCTCTCCTTGACATACACGCCTATTTTCTGGGGTAAGTCACCCCTCAGGGTGGCTGGAAAACTGGCCCTGGATCCCAGATCCCACCGTGCTAAGTGACGGAGACACAGACAGCCCGGGGCCACTGAGCAGACTGCCCGGGGGCGGGGGTCGTGTGTGCGCCTGGGGAGGTCTGGGGTTGAGTTCCGTGGCCTGCTTTGGCCACGGAGCTGTCTGGCTCCCGCTCTCCTCACAGGAGGACCCTCCATTCTGTCCCTGTGCCCCCGGCCCCCTCTTTCCCTGAGGGAGGGGACAAACTCTGCTCAGCCCCACCCGGGCAGGCGGGGAGCGGAAAACCCTTCCCCACCCCTCCTCAGAGGGAGCCAGCGGCTTCGCCCCATTCTCCAGAGAGAGCCGCTCCAGCCCCCGGCGCTGGCACAGGTGCACACGCAGGCAGGAAGCGCCTCCAGCATCCGGGTCTCGCACAAACCCTCCGTCCTCGCCTGAGGCGCAAGGCGTGCCCCCGCCCCCCGCCGCCCAGCGGCCCTTGCGGCAAGATGGCGGCGCGCTGCAGCCAGAGGCGCCCTCAGGGCCCAGCCCAGGCCGCCTCCAAGATGGCTGCCCCGGGGCCGAGGCCTGGGTCCCACACCAAGCGGGACCGAGCGCTCCCTCCTGGCCGCGAGGAAGCGGCATGTTCTCGGTGAGAAGGGCCGGTGGCTGCGAGCCGTGCCCGTGGTTCCGAAGAGACGGAGCGCTGTGCCGAGAAGAAGGCCGAAGCGGGCCGTGCGCCCAGCCCGAGGGGCTGCGTTCCCCCCGGCCCGGCCTTGCTGTGCTGCGGGTCGCCACGGAGAGCGCGGCCAGAGGCCGCAAGGTCGCCATGTCCGGGCCTCTGAGGACAGAGGGCTAAAGCCACCGTGAGGCCTGGGGCCGGCCTGACGGGCCGCAGTGGGCACCCCGTGCACTCCCTGTGTTGACAGCGCCGGGCACCCGACGCCCCGCAGCCCCGCTGTGCTGGGCATGGACGGAAAGGTCACGCCGGCCTTAGGGCCTGGCAGGGAAAACTGGCCAGACAGCCCCTGCCCGGTCCCAGGAGCATGTGGAACCCAAAGGCGACTGGAAGCCGCCACCGCCCTCATCCTGGAACCAGAGGGGTGGGAAGGCAGAGAGCCGCCTGCCATACCCCAGCTGGGTACCCACACCAGCACAGGGTCTCCTGGGCCGCCGGACCTGGAGTCTGCACATTGCCTTATAAAGACCTTCAATAAACTCTTTTTAAAAGAACATAAGTCAGAGAGAGAGAGATGATGATGAAGGTTCATTTAGAACAAGGGGAAAAAAATGTTTACGTGTGCAAGAAAGAAAGACGCCTTTTATTTTCTCTAAAAATCACTCCCATTTCAGTTTTAAGATCCATCCTATCAGGAATGTGGAAAATCTGTCCTTGGGTTGCTGATCTGGGCTGGGATCCTGGGCACCGCCCCCCCGCCCCCGGCCCTTCCGGCAGGGCTGCCCCAGGGCGCCTCTGCTGAAGCCTGTCTCATCCCCTTTATGCGACTGCAAACTGTTCGGTCCCCAACCTAGGAAAGTGTCTTTTGACTCCGCAAACCTCATTCCCAATCCTGCGCTGAATGAAAGTCCTCCGGTGGGGGTGACTTTTGAAACAAAGAAGCCAGGAATCCTGTGGCCACTGTATTCCTCGGCTTGAGAAAAGGAGGCTGGAACTGGGAGCCCCTGGAGACAGACGGAGGGGGAGACAGGGGAGAAGGCAGAGAAGCTGGTTTATCTACTGTGTGTTCCTCAGTCACACTTGCTTTCAGGAGTTACAATTCCTGTTGCAATTGGTAGTGACCTATAGAGCTTACCTTCTGTTCATCTTTAAGTTTGGCTTCGAGTTTGTGGTTTATTTCAGAAAATGTATTAAAGCAGCCCCAAATGAAGACTCATTTGTGGTGTCCTCAGGAGAAATGGATTCATATGCTTGGGAGTCATTCCTGTTCTCCCGTTCCCTAACCAGTCTACTAAGCCTTCTTAAAGATGCCACCTCTTACAGGAAGCCTGTTTTGACTGTCGCCGTGTGTGCCAATCCTCACACTGTCTGAATTCCTAGCACTTTGGGGGTAATTTCTTGTACTTTTGAACAGAATCACACACAGTCCTCCAACCAGATGACAGGATTTTGCCACCCCACAGCACAGTGGGCACAGGGCTACTAACTGCAGCCTGAGATCGCTGAGGGCAGGGACCAAGGCTCCGCCACACCCTGCAGCTCTCCCAGCACCTCACACAGAGGCGGGCTCCATAACTATTTATTAAACGGATGGATGGACGGAACAGATTGATGGATTGCACAGTCTTAACCAGTTACTGTCACCATTGGAAAAGTGAAATCGCTCAGTCGTGGCCGACTTTGCAACCCAGTGAACTGTAGCCTAGCAGGCTCCTCAGTCCATGGGATTTTCCAGGCAAGAGTGCTAGAGTGACTTGCTATTTCCTTCTCCAGGAGATCTGCCCAACCCAGGGATCAAACCCCGGGTCTTCCACACTGCAGGCAGGTGGCTTTATGAAGGATAGCCACCCTCCCCCGCCCGCCGACCACCAACAATTCAGTGGAAAAATTGTTTCAAATTTACATCCACTCATGGAAAGAAACAGCCCATTACTTTTCTTCTTTCTGTGGAATGAGGCAACCACAGAATGTTCTTTAAGGCATAGATTACTGTTCTACATAAAATGTTGAAACTGAGAGCCATACATTATGCTAGCATCATGTGTGTTTCTGTTTCATACATTTGCAACACATGCTTTTGATTCCATAATGTTGGAGTCCTCCAAGTCTATTTTAAAACAAATTTCTGTCTCACTGAGGCCTTGTACTTGTTCTTTGCCTCAGGTGTCTGCAGATTCCAAAGAGTTGTTGCTACAGGCAGCTTGTAGATAACAGATTACAATATTGGAAAACATTTTAAAGTTACCGTTTTCCGACTGAGGGGGAAAAAAATCGTTTCTTATCCTGAATGATTCCAAGTGATGAATCTTAAACGACCTTTAAGATGCATTTAATAAACATAACTCTTTCAAATGGGTTGTGTCAGACATTTTGTAAAAAAAATTTTTTTAGTTTTAGAGTCTTAAAATATTTTTTTTTTCTTTTTTTTTTTTTTCTTTGGCATACATTTACATGAATCCATCATGGGTGTACGTGAACTCCCAAACATGAACACCCCCCCACCTCCCACCCCACATCATCCCTCCGGATCATCTCCATACACCAGCTATTTTTAAATGTATTCCTTGGAACAAGTCATCCATAAAGATACAATGGATGTCTGTTGACCTGTGTGCTGTCTCAAATTCACGCTGCCATGTATGCACTAGCATTTTAACTGAATAGTTGTGCACTGAGGGTGTGTGCCTCACTCTGGTTCCTGCTCTTGATGTAAATTCACAGAAGTGACGAGGTAGAAGTTGCCACTGGGGTCAGTACTGTCTCTAGACATCTTCTGTTTGCCTGGCCCGCCGCCTTTTGCCCTGGCTCCCTTACACACTGCATCCTTCTAATTTCCCCTCCAGCTCACCCCAGATTTGGGCTATCTTCCTTTGCCCCTACTCTCTGTAGAGGCCCTTACTCAACTCCACGTTCTTGGATTTGATATTTATTCAACAGACATCTTTCGATCTTTTACTGTGTTCCAGGCTTTGTGACAGGCCCATGAAAATAAGAAGGTAAGGAGATCTCCATCGAGGGGCTCCCAGTATGGGGAAGAGAGACAATTACCCAAACGGAGAGGCTGCTGCTACCAGGGGATCAACAGATGGCCGTGTCGTCCAGCCCTGGAGAGGCAAGGAGCTTTCTGTTTAATTGAGAAGTGATTCCCCACAGCACAGTGGCCAAGAAATTGAGTACCCATGAGACTTCTGGGATTTGCAGGGCTAACTGGAAGGAATTTGAGGAGCTGGAGCCCACAAGGCAGCAAGCCCAGCCCACAGGAATATTGTTGTACGGCTGTTGCCATGATCCATTCCTGTGAGGCCAGGCAGAAAGCCCTTTTCAAGAAAATCATAGCTAGCTACTTTGGGGTTCTCTAAGAAATGCAAGCTCATTTGCTAGCATTTTAGAAAATTCTTAGTCTTCAATGAAGGTTTCTTGTTACCCTGCCTGTGTTCTCTAAGTGACCGCATGTGTGCATCCATGCTAAGTCGATTCAGCTGTGTCCGTCTCTTTGCGATGCTATGAACTATAGCCTGCCGGGCTCCTCTTGTGTGTGGAATTCTCCAGACAAGAGCACCGGAGTGGATTGCCATGCCCTCCTCCAGGGGATCTTCCCCCATCCAGGGACTGAACATCTCTCGTGTCTCCTCCATTGGCAGGCGGGTTCTTTACCCCTAGCTCTACCTGGGAAACCCCTCTCTAAGTGACTAAGGCTACTCAATTCTAAGTGCTATGTCCTCGTGAGAGAACGTGGGCAAATGATGTCAGTATTATTCTGGGAAACAGTTCTAGTGGATACCATGAGAGAATCTCAGGGATGTAAGAAGGTCATTGGAGAATACTTAAAGAACTGTGGGTCTTGAGTACAGTCTTACAGTGAATTCTGAGAATGTACCTGATGACAGTATCTGCCTTGGACATAGGTGTAAGGAGTGTGGCCCATTTGTCATGTTTCACATCCCCACAAAATATAATATTTCCTAAGGTCATATACATTCAAACTATCAGTAATATTAAGAATGGTTTTAAAATAAATATTCCCTTATCTGTACCTCTAAATGAGAGCTTTCCATCAAAGTTGTCATCTTTAGAGTCTAGTTACTTTAACTATCACTGTGATCAAAATTTCAGAGCTCTCTGTAAACACCAAACACAGATTAAATTCCTTATTAGTAGTACGAGGCAAACTTGAGTTTGACCAAAATGGTACTCAGGAATTGGATAGTCTTGGGTTCCAAATGACTTTGAATTCACAAAAAATTAAATCTCCCTTGAAGGATGCAAATGTGCTGTCAAGAAGGGCACTAAAATCATCCCACCATTAATGTATCTATGTTGTCTATCAGGCACAGTGCTCAGTCCTGAGAAGAAAAATGAGAGGCTGAGTTGTTGCACCGAGGAGCTTATCTCCTGCATCGACAGACAAAGCAACCAGCCGCTAAACCGGATAGCTGTATAGCAGGTGCTCGAGTTGAGGTAAGCCCACTGTGTAGAAGGCAGCTAACTCACGGTCAGGGGAGGGGACAACGGAGGGAAGGTTCCCCACACAGGCCGCTCTTCAGCTCAATACTGAAAGACATGAGGGGGCCAGGTGGCCATGGGATGGGGGAGGTGGCTCCTAAGTGGGGGAGGCCTCCCAAAAGGGACAGCACGTGCAGAGACCTGGAGCTAGCAGAAGAAATCACAGACCACCGGCAGAGCCGGTGAGAAATCCAAAGTGGTGGCGGCCGAGGTTGGTGTGCGATGAGGCAGAAATCCACAGGGGCCTGACCAAGACTAGGGCTTTGGGGTTTTTATCCCAAAGGCCAAGGAGATCCCCGGGCCAATTTGCATTTTGGAAAAGTCACTTTGAATTCCTGCCATGTGCCATGCACTATACTGCCATGCATGCAAGTGAAACCAATAAAAACAGGAACCAGCTCTGCCCCTGGCCAGCCCATAACCAGTAGTCACACTGGGTTAGCCTGGGCGCATTCTTGGCTTCAGCTAAGAGTGAAAGTCACTTGGCCTTGCTCAGCCCGGCAGCCAGAAACTCACCCTTGACCTCACGGCACGCCTCTCTCACAAACAGGGTGGGCGAGACAGTGCGGACAAATCAGAAAGAACCACATCACCTTTACTAGACGAGTGCTCAAAGCACACGCTCCATGCAGCTGTGTGATCTGGTGAAACAGACTCGGGCTTGGAGCTGATTGACTTGGGTTGGAAGTTTCTCATCATCCCTGAGCCTCAAAGTCTTCATGGACAAAATGAAGAAACCCAACTTTAGAAGACCCACTGGTATGTTTGCAAACTGCCTAGCAGAGTACATCATACGTAACCAGGTACCTTCCCTCGTAGTTCAGTCAGTAAACAGTCTGCCTGCAATGCAGGAGACCCGGGTTCGATTCCAGGGTCGGGAAGATCCTCTGGAGAAGGAAATGGCAACCCACTCCAGTGTTCTTGCCTGGAGAATCCCATGGACAAGGAGCCTACGATCTGCGGGGTCGCAAGAGTAGGACACGACTCAGCAACTAAACTACTGCTACTACTAAGCTGGTGCTCACAAGTGGTGGTCATTTTATCTCTACCTGTTTTGACAAGCCCATGGTTAGTGAACACAAAGGTAAGTGCAAAACCAAATACAGCTTGAAATCTGGATACCCAAGCAGTTGTCCATTTCATATGGGCAGGCATGGCACAATGCCCAAATTCAGTGTCTTACCTAGAAATGGTGACATGCTGTCCAATGCCCAGCAACGCGCAATCAGGATCAGATAAAAATAAGAAAGTGAAAGCAAATGTGCAGTAACCATACTGGGTCAAGTTTCCTCCTCTTGGGTTGCTGTGGGCTCCCCCACCTGCCAGACAGTTCAGTTTGCATCGGCTCTTTGCTGATGAAGGCCAGCCAGGCCAGAAGCCTGTCTCCGGATGACCTGTGGTCCTTAGCATACCTCCCAACCCAGCCTCTGACAAACCATGTTTGGCCCCACAAATAAAGGAAAACAGGAGAGACTTTGTATTAGATCTTCCAGAAGGTCTTTGTTGCAACTTTCTCCATCGTTGAAAAAAAAAAAAAAAAAACTTACATCATCAAAGACAGTAGCAGCACAGCTTATTGAAATGTTACAAGCAAAGTTGCTTTTGTACTTTTCCTAATAAGAACATTACGAAATTCCCTCCTCCCCCCACCCTGCTTTTTTTCTGTAAAATGCCTTTTTTTTTTTTTCTTTTAAAGCACCATGAAATCCTACAGGGAGAGAAATAGGTGAAACACCTCCACACATGGGTTTATCATTGTCACGGGGTCCCCTGCCTATGACGCTGGGTTGGGTAAGAAGGAGGAGGAGGCTGGCATGATGGGGGCTTTTTGCATAACGCTTCTAGGCACCGCAGCTGCGCGTTTCACTTCAAGCTTGGCACCCTGATAGCAGAGGGAACGCTTCGCCGTTGTCCCGGACAGCACGGGACTGCCGTGCAGATGGGGTGGAAGTGCTCGCAAGGAGTTTTGTCGCCTTTTTGGGGGGAAAGGGGGCTTGTAATGCATACGGAACTATTTTTTACTTAAGAACCGAGAAGAGAAAGTTTCCAGAACTCCTAGGCACCTGTGAAATAAATCGCTTTCGGTAAAATCAGAGACACCCCTTATTTCTCCTCCTCGCCACGGCACTGACGTCACGTGACTTGGGGACCGCTGGGTTTGGGTGGGAGGTGGACTGCGGGCGGGGTGGGGGGCGGGGCGGTGAAGTAAGCACGAAGCAGCGGGTTCCTCGCCCAAAGACGGAGGACGGGACTTTATTTACAGCCCTGGAGTTAGCATGCTACTCGAGTTTCCATACGCAGCATTCACAGCATCCGCAAAGCCAAATCAAAAAATCACCTTTGTTTCCGAGAGTTGCCATTTTTATTTTTAAGGCCATTTACTAGCTACTTCTTACACTCTTGCAGCCGAGAGCTCCCTCTGCTCTGGCGGTTACTGCCTTTGCACACAACTGCATGGGAACCGCGAGGAGGGATCACCTGCGTCCCCTTAAAACCTAAGTGGGATGTAGAAAGCACAGACATGAGATGCAGTACTGGCTTAAAAAAAATTTTTTTTTAAGAGAGTCATGCAGAGACTTTGCTTTCAAGGTTTGGACACCGTCGTACGCATTGGAATAGTCTACATTCTTACCCAATACAGTGGGTGAAAACCTGCCGTACCCAAATTCCGGCCACATTCTCACTAACCCCCGAAGCTAAGCATCCAAACACACGAGCAGCATCCAAATATACGAGCAGCATCGACTCAGCCAAGACGCACCATCTCGGAGGGAGGGAAGGAGTGGTTTGCTAGCACCTAGCCCAACTAAGACTTTCAGCATGGAACCATCCCCAAAAAACCCAAAGCAGCCATTGCCTCCGTGTGTGTTCTGTCTGTGTGTCTGTGTGTCTGTGTGTCTGTGTGTGTAGGGATCTGAGTAAGAAATAGCCTGTTTATAGTGTAAGAATTCATAACGTAATCAAATGAAACCTTTACTGCAATTGACTGTAGATAGTAATAGCTTAAAATTCTTTAGTCTAAACACCATGCAAAAAAAATGCCCACATGGGATGAGCCACCGCCCCCCGCCCTCCCCAGCGCAGGTGATAGTGTGAGGTAAGGTGACAATGAGCCACACGGGCAGGACCGTCATTTGGACACCAGGCTCCCAGATGTATCTGGTCTCCATCCATCACCCAGGAAACAAATCCCAAGGGGCAAGAGACTAAGTGCTCTTCTTGCCTAAAGGAAGCGGGGCCCATCCATCAGCATTTACAAATCCAGCTAGGTAAGTTCTCAGCATGCTTAACTCGTGGGCCGCTGAGCATTTGGTCAGAGCACTGCAGAACTACAAGAGACCTGCAAGACTGACTCTCTGGGCTCCCGATGAGGTAACAGAAATGTAGGCACAGGGCCTGGGGGGCCCAAGATCACGGGCCGGGTCAGGTAAGCACAGACAGTCCCAGTCACCTTAGCTGCAGGTCGGGAACAGCCCTACCTACACACACACAAGGCTTTGCCCCAGAGCAGTAAAGTCCTAGGGTCGCCACTGGGTTCAAACTGGGCATCGAGCTGAAGTCTCTCCAAATCGTCCCTTGGTTCTCACCAGTAAAAACTCCCAGATCCGCTGTGGAGTAAACATTGAACACCCAGTTACCAA
>SJYX01014220.1:23945-59013 GCA_006410675.1 Oreotragus oreotragus | reverse complement strand
CCTCCAATCGCCATGACCCTCCATTGCCACCAGCCCCCCATCGCCACCACCCTCCCATGCCCGCAGCCCTCGGGGGTCCTCGTGGGAAGGAGGCCCAGAGGCGGTGGCTTTGCATCCACCCCACCAAGGGAAGGAGAAGCTACTTCCACCCTTGCCCTTCCCGCTCGGGACTAAGGTGCCTCCGAGAGGCGCACGCGTTGGGCAACCCGACCGCTGTCAGACGCCTGGATTCGGGACAGAAGGGGAGGCGGACGGACCTGATTTAGCGTCTTTTGGGTTCACCCTTCCGTGGTCCGGCACCATTCCTGCTGCATACCTCAGAGGCAGTCGTGTCTAGCTCAGAGCTTTTCCTGTTATGTGAGGTTAGCCGGGCACCTAGCTCGGCCCTGGGCACAAAGCAGTATCCAGCGGGTCCTCCGCCCTGCCTTGTCCCTCCAAGACCTCTGTCTGGGTCAGAGTGCTCCACCCGTCCCCGTTAGCCTGGAAATGGCCTAGTGCTAAAAAGGAAAGTCCTGTGTCGCCCCATATCTAGGCGGTGCTGTCTATGACCTTGTGCTATCCGGCTTGCGCTGGTTTAAGACCAACCCCCCGAGCCAAGTTTCCCTGTTCAGGGTGCAGGAAGGGGGCATCTTCTGCCAAAGCCTACAGAAGGTGTGCTTTCTCAGCGCAAAGTCTGGCATGAGGATCAAGACCCACTCTCTGGGCTTTCTTTCAGCAGGACTATTAGGTCAAGAGTCCACTGACTGACCGACTTTCCTATGCAGAGGAGTAATTCGGATTTTTGCATTGAGAAATGTCAATATTTATGTTGCTGAGTGTTCTCTTTTGTGATGGCTGATTTTCAGCAGGTCAGTTAGCTCTCTGGGGAATCAGACTGGAGCGTGCACTGACACTGCTTCTGCAAGCCAGGAAAATTAAACCTCTGCCCCCAGGAATGGTGTGGGAGATGGTGCCATCTAAGGAGGCTCTCCCAGGACCCTCTGCTCGGAATGTCTGCACCCTGGGCAGGGAACAGTCGCCCTTAAACAGGCTGTCCCTCTGTTTCCTCAGGTTTTATCTCCTCTCCCTTCTTTACTGCTTTCCTTCTCTTTACCCTTCTTCTCTCTTATCTCTTTTCCTCTCTTTCCAGAACTACATGGACTTTTTTTTTTTATCACAAAATCTACCTTTGCTCCGTAGCCATTCCTTTTCTTGCCTGTGTGTAGGCTTCCATGCACATTTATTTGAGGAAGGAAGGGCTGTTGTGTGTGTGCTGCTGGCCACAGACATATATTTGTTTCTACAGATCTGACAACCCAGAGGGGACATGAGTGAAAGGGACCCTGTGAGTTCACCCCCCATGCCTGGCCACAGTTCAGTGACTTCAGTCTCATATGGAATTGAAGAAAATGCACACATTTGCTGATTGGGGGCAATTGCACACCTCCCCCAACTGCAGTCTACCTATGCTGACTATGTCTGGGTATTTTTTTTTTTCACTTCCTTTTTTAAAAATAAGTTGCCGTTTACTAGTGTTTCCAGGAGATGTGGGCTGGTAAGTGAGTCACCAGATTTTTCTCACCTGCTAAAAAAGAGTCCAGAAATAACCGCTATCCCATTTAACGTGGTGTTTAAAACCATTCAAGGATTTAAAACAAGGACGTCTAGGAGGCCTCCACTTAGTAGGAGATGGTCTAGCCCATAGAATAGAGACAGGGAATTCTTGACACGAGAAGGTTCCTGACCTCGGGAACATTCAGATAATCTGGAAGGAGTCTTACCTCTTCTTTTGTCTTTTTGGATAAAACGCGTAGCCAATCTCCGATCATGCTGAGGACAGCTGCAAAGTAGGCAAGGCCAACAAGGATCCAAAACCACACCAGGGGCTTATACCACTCCCGGTAATTGATGTCGGCGTTTCCCCCTGAAAACAAGTGTTATTTTAACCAGGATGTGGCAAACGGTCATCACAGAGCAAACGCATCCCAGTCCATGTAGCAGAGAGGCGGTCGCATCACCACCCAACACTCAGCTGCTCGGCCTGCTGTACACACGATGTGACAGGGTGGGAGGCCAAAGAAAAGTCATGTCTCTTCCCCAAAGGAGCCTGACCTGTGACTTCACTTATTTTGAATCTTGACCAATAATCTCAATATATCATGGGCTGTGATTAGTTGCTCAATCTTGTTCGACTCTTTGCCACCCCATGGACTGTAGCCCGCCAGGTTCCTCGGTCCATGGGATTCTCCTGGCGAGAATACTGGAATGGGTAGCCTATCCCTTCTCCAGAGGATTTTCCCAACCCAGGAATCGAACGGGGGTCTCCTGCCTTGCAGGCTGATTCTTTACTAGCTGAGCAACCAGGGAAGCCCTTAACACAGAATACAGAATAACGAAAAATATGTCAGTGACCAGCCTGATCCATCCAGCTTAAACTTGAGCTTGACAATGAATGGCTTGAATTAGAGGACAACAGAGCAGGCCCAGTTTCAAGTTTTGTGGGTTTTTTTTTTTTTTTTTTTTCCTTACTGGGGTATAGTTGATTTTGTCAAGTTTTTCTTAAACTGCCTTAAATTTAATAAAAAATAAAAGACCATTAAATAATCCCAAATGGTTTGAAACTCTTAGCACCATTTCCTCCTTAAGCACATACGCATTTAGAGAGAAGTAGGTGTGTGGAAATAAAATTAGACTTAATGGTATCCCTGAGACTGGGACCCAGGCAATAGTGATTTAAGGCTGACCAAAGGATGGTGTTTACATAATGCTGATCCATAGGGTCAATTAGACTGAGTCAATTAGAATCACTGTGTGAGAATAAAAAGGGACCTTCAAGGCCAGCTAGTCAATCCCTTTATTTTACAAATAGGGATGACAGTAAAAAAATTAAAAAAAAATCCATCAAACCAAATTGACTAGTTGCCTGACTGCATTGACTGGCTGTTCCATTGAAAAGACCAGTTGTTTATTCCAAGTAAATAGCCTATTTATTCTAGACCTTCTACAAGCCTGCCCAAGGTAGCCAAGCCACAGAGATTCTAAGCCCAGCCCCCTCTCATAAAGAAGTGAGGACACTTCATGAAATACCTTTCTGTGAGATGTCATTTTCCGATGAAGCCGGCTCGTGGCCATTTCTAAGAAAGTCGACATTAGCCATGGATTGGTAATTACTGTGTCAAATGGCGAATGGTCACGGGACTTTCCCGCTGGGCTGTGGCTGTAACCTCATGTAGCACCTCTGAACCTGCCCTGAGCTCCTACAGTATCAGTGATGCCTCCCACAGTGGCTGGGCAGGCTCTGCAGCTTGCAGCGGAACCCACAA
This sequence comes from Oreotragus oreotragus, assembly GCA_006410675.1. Lineage (NCBI taxonomy): Eukaryota > Metazoa > Chordata > Mammalia > Artiodactyla > Bovidae > Oreotragus > Oreotragus oreotragus. Next base: position 55,711 of record SJYX01014220.1, on the reverse strand, counting down.
GGTCTCCCTAGCTACCGCCACTTCTGAAAAGTAGAATTCCGAACTTTGCTAGAGGGCTCTGTGGTAAACCCCACTTGGTTTTGTTTAACTGCCTTGTTTTTCCCTTTCAGGCAATCCTTGCCCTCTCCCTAGCTTTCTCTAGGATACTCTTGGACTTTCTGCAACTTGACGTGAGTTTTGAGGTTCATTTCATTTCTGCACTAGGCAGGCGATCTCTGCCACTTTCTCCTGGGAGCTCTCTGAAAGTAAATATTTACCAACCAATCACCATCGTCCACAAAAGATTGTCACTAGGGCGCGCTAGCAAACAAGGCAGGAAACACCCTTCTGCCTGTTGGTTTCTCGGCTGCTGGCCTGGGATTCAGGTGCTGTCAGCCAGGGCTGCAAAATGCTTGTTGGGATGTTAGACTGTCCTAAAGTGAGTCAGTGACAAAATAAACCAGCCCTTAATCCTGCATGGTGATTGATGTTCTGACTGTGTTTCCAAGCTGATGCCTTGTCAAATCACAGTAACCATCAGCTCTTGTTAATGTCTCTTTTTAAAGGATGGACAGCCTTCCCTTTCTCTCTCAGAGTATTGCCAAAAAGGCTTTGACGCCCTTCCAGGGTTCCCAGGCAGCAGTGCCTCAGATTGGTCTCTGTAACCTACGGAAATGGCAGCTTAGAAGGGCCTGGTCCAGTTGCAGTCAGCGCCGTGAATTATAACAGACCCAAGTCTGCAGAGACTACGGGACAAAGGAAATATGGTTCTGTAATCAGCGGGAGGTAAGGGAATTAAAACAGTGCTGTGCAGCTCAATATTCTGTGATAACCTGAATGGGAAAAGAATAGATATATATATGTGTATGACTGAATCGCTTTACGGCACACCGGACGCTAAACACAACACACTAACACAACTAAATCAACTATATTTCAATAGAAATTTTTAAAAAAATTTTTTTTAAAGAAACATACTCTGCAGGAGACATATTTACACGTACAGTGGTTACTGTTATCAAAACCCATGGGAAAGCACGTCCATTTCCTCTGACCCAATTACAACCAAAATAGACTTTAAAACTTTCTAATAGTTCTTTGTATTTATCTATATACTTGGCCATTAGATTCATTAAAATCTTCCATCACTAAAGATCACTAAAAAAAAACAAAAGAACAAAGCTGTGCTATGTCTGCGGCTGTGGAGGTCACGGCCTTTCCAGGTAAGTAAACATCAGGCCAAGTGCCAGTGTGTGCTAAGCGCTCACGGCCCATCGTGGCTCATAAGGATAAATAATAAACTTAAATCATGAGCAGTTTTTTGAATCTCCTGTTCCCCGGGCTGTGCTATTTATGACCCAGATTAACAGACTGAACGGAACAACCGGTTAGAGAGCAGGGTTTGCCCCACGTGTCCTCCAGAAGACAGTCCTCCAGACAGGCCAGAGTTAGCACAGGACTCTCTGCAGTTACGGCAGAGCGCAGACGATACCTTAGGGAACTTAAAGATGTCTGTGAAATAGCTCTTAACTGCAGCTGGGATTGACCTCAGTGAGTTTCCCCGCAGAGCAGCAACGGACGATGCTAAGGAATAGTCGCTCTTGGTACTGGCCTCCTGTCTCTGTGCACTGTCTGTCCAGAGTCAGGCTTCTCATCAAGCGGCCCCAAGCGACCTCCTGCCCAAGCTGGGGAGCTGCCCAGTAGCTGCGCATGGAGGACAAGCCAAGGCGGGCGGGGCCCCAGGCCTCGGGCTCTGTGTAAGCAATTCTCAGTCACTCTAACTTGGCAAGTTCTTAGCCCTTAAGACAGTCAAAAGGAAGAAAGCATTAAAACTGCTGTTTCTACAAAGGCAACTGCGGTCTTTACCTTCCTCGCTGGAGTAGCTGCAAAACCACTCTTCCGGTTGTGTTTCCTTAGAATTACCACGGAGACAGCCAACCTTCGCCATCCTTTCCAGAATTTACCCTTTTTCCAGATTCCAGAAGAGGGGATCCCTGGCCTCTTTAAATATAGTAAGTTACGACAGAGTTACTGGGTCAGAGTGTTCACTTCTGGGAGTAGAAACTGAGCGTTTGTCTGACCACCTAGAACTAATCCATCTGGAAAGAGATCAGTGGCCTCCTCCTTCTATCTCTACCTTCCCACCACCCTGGGAGAACGATACAGGTAAAACGTCAGGTTTCATTTCAGTTTTTAAGCTCCCTGTCCCTAGAAGAATTTGCTGGTGATTTCTTTTTCTTTCTGAAGCACGGGTCATTGGCATTTATTTTTACAATGAAGGCTGTTGTGTCTGTCTAGATTCATGCAGAATCCATTATAATATTAAATTCCCTTGGGGCAGTTTCCAACTCCAGGTGGTCACCTGGGTCTTTAGTCCTGCATCCAGACATGCCTGGAGCAACTTTTCCAGGGATGGTGACTCTGCCCTCAGCATCAGGAAGCTTCATCTGCAGGTCCCTGCAGACTAAACTCAACGCTCATCTCTCCAGAGCTTCATTTTTGCCACTTGCTAATATAGCCTTTATCAGTTGATGCGAGGAGCCTTAATACAATTCAGAAGCCCGAAATCCAATGAGAAATTCATTTCAGTCATAATTCATATGATGATGAAGATAGCCTGCCTCCTGAGTCAGGGAGGAGAGAGACTGGCTTCCTCCCAAGGCAGCAGCCGGCTGCTGTTTCCCCCACAGGGGACCGCAGGTTAGGAGCAAGCCTGTGCCCAGCAGCGGTGATGCTGAGCCTTTTCCATTTGTTCCTCCATCTTTTCTCGTGGTTTGGAAAAGCACTGACCACAGTAAATGTTTTTCCCACCAGGGCCCCAGTGACTGGGATATTTCAGAGTGCTTACCTGCCACAAAATCACCAAAGCCCACCGTGGTGAGAGTGACCACAACAAAGTAAATGGACTCCAGGGCCGTCCACCCCTCAATGTATTTGAAGATGACAGCGGGGATTGTCACAAACACGACACAGCCAGCCAAGATGAACAGGATGGTTGAGATGACCCGGATCTTGGTCTGACTCACTTGCTTTTTCTAAAGAAGAGCAAAGGAGAAAGAAAGACAGGGAAGTCAGCTCCATCACCCTGGATTCGGAAGACAAGAGGTAGAGAGAGAAAGAAAAATGTCAATGGCTTTGGACTTTCTTTGTCCGTGGGCAGCTTGGGAGCATCTGATGAAACCTGTGGACCCTCTCCTAGAAAAATGTGCAGACCGAAGTTTTCAGCTGGTCTCGGTGGTCCTTGAGCAAGAGACCCCTTGAATGTCCTTTGCGTGGTTCCCTGACTGCAGCCCAAATGCTGACTTTCTAACCCTCTCACTGGTTCAAAAGAGACTGCTTCCCAAGAAAGGCCATTTTTGCTGCCGTTTCTCGCGTGGCTTCACTGACCCTCTGCAGGAGGCACAGGTTTGGGGGTTCCTTCCACAGGTGGTGGTGATGGATTTGCACCTGGCTTCCCTCGAGTCAAAGGGCACATGCTGGAAAAAATGGCTCCTTAGACAGACCAGAAGGTTAGGACGAAAAGAAAAACACAGCTGACCTGAGCCCCCCCTCGGTTGGGACAGAACTCCAACCATCTGCCTGGGTGCTTCTTCACCTTCCCGTCCTCCTCGCTGAGACGGTACATTTATATCACATTCTTGTTTTAAAACGCATGGGTTTGAGTCAGTGCTGTGCTCGTCACGTTTGCTGGCTGTATAAGCATCAGGGGACAGGGCAGGAGTCCACGTTGAATGGCAGGCTCAGCGTCTCTAACGAATAATAGCAGCTCCACCTCAAGTCAGCTTCTGAAGGGCTCAGTAGCTAAGAGGTGAGGAGGCACCGCGACTGGGAATGACCCTGATATCGGGGCAAAGGACTCATACCTATGGGGCACCAGAGGCAGACTGGAGGCGCCGGTGTCCCCTTGAATGACACTCAAGACAACGCTGGCATCATCTCCGAACTGAACAGTCTGTTAAGGTCTTCTCAAAGCTCCCAGGTTGCCACTGGAGACCCATCAGGGGACCCTGGCACCATGACTCGACCAAAAACTCAACGACTCATAAATGTCTGTTCAACACCAGAGTGCCCGGACCTTTGTACACTGCCTGGATAGAATCCCTGCAAAGCACACATTCAGGGACTCGATATGGAAATCTCTACCATGGGATCTATTAATATGTTCTAGTCATCGCCTTCCAGTGAATTAGAGGGCAGAGCAGGTCCAGAGTACAGAGCGCAGTTGGCATTCAGACACCGCATTTTATGGAACGCAAAAGGAGCTTGCATAAGATGCTGCTAATCAGGCAGAGCTGAGAGGAGAATGCAGCTGTGATTGGCTCTCAGTCCAGCACTCAGGGATGGAAACCGCTTTTCAAGTTACTCACCAGTTCACCAGTTCAGAGTCGCCAGAGCGCTCCTCTAAGGAAAGAAACCGGACTAACCTCTGTGAAGAACAGGCCACCCTGTTTCCCCTTTGAGGAAGGAAGGCTGAGAATAAAACCTCGTCACCGGGCGATCCTGTCACCGTCCTGGAAATCCTAACCTTTCCTCACCGCAGGGACACCCAGCCAGGTTTTCCAGGCCAAGAGAGATGCTCCTACGACCGACCATGCAGCTCAGATAGGAAATGACCATGTTCTCCAGACAGGAAGGTTGATTATGCCCCTCTTTCTCTTCCTCCCACTCCCCTCTTCCTTCCTGACTTACGGAGACAAACCTCAGAACCACCTCTTCTCTGGGAAACGCCAAGGCACAAGAGAGCTGGGAAAGGGTGGTGGGAGGCTGCCGTCCTCTGCAGTCGAGCCTCACAAGCACCAGTCCCACCTGCCGAGGGCCCTGAGTCCCGGGTGTGTTCAATATGGTGGAGCTGTGGGCAGGTAAGTGATGAAGAGCTGTAGTGGAGAATATTTATCTGCACAGATCTCAATCCACACTGAGATCAGCACAAGCGAAATGAAAGTGTTAGTCGCCAAGTCGTGTCTGACTCTGTGATCCCGTGGACTGTAGCCCCCCAGGCTCCTCTGTCTTGGGATTCTCCAGGCAAGAATCCTGGAGTGGGTTGCCACGCCCTCCTCCAGGGGATCTTCTTGACTCAGGGATCAAATGTGGGTCTCCCACATTGCAGGCAGATTCTTTGACCATCTGAGCCATCAGGAAAGCTAGTCCCTAAATATTCATAAGAAAAGCTAAAGAAATACAATCCTGCATAAAAGGGAGTCAAGTTCTCTGACTTCTAAGAGAGTACTCAGGATACAAAGTGGGGAAAGGAAAAGATAAATTGATCCATGCTGTTATAAAATTCCCATCTCCTCAGAAAAGCCATCCGAAAAAAAGATAATGTATTGACATTTTTGCATATGAAAATACACATTTTTCCCACAAATGAAAGTACTGTGACAAGACAAATTACCTAAGAACCACAAAGAATGTTTTACCCATTTCATGCATATCCATATTAGATCTTGTAGAACTTGGAGGGGGCAGTTAAGACCCCTCTGAGAATCCAGGAACTTCATTCTTATTACTATTAGCCTACTTTTGTTTGTAAACACGGACAAACGCCAAAGCCCAAAAGGAGATTTTTATCAGAGATCATTAATCTAATTGCTGGCGACAGAACATCATTTTCCCCCTCAATAAATCGTCCTCTTCAAATGCATAATGAAATTAAAGTGAATTAAATGTTTGCAAGACACTTGTTAAGTCAGAAATTAGGATGTGAACGCAAGTGCAATCCAAATGAGGCTGAGGCTGGCAGAGGAGAGTGGCAAGTGTATGGGAAGCTGGAGCCATTCCCAGGCTCCAGGAGGTGGGCAAAAGAGATGATGGCACCGGGCAGCATTTGTTTGGTAGCAAAGGGAGATGTGCAACAGAGGCTAGAGCGTCTCGTCTTAATGGCATTATCTGTCAGAGAGTTTATCTGCAAGTTAGCTTTTCACCACTGCTCACTGCCCAAGCCAACCAACGTGTCCCTGGACCACTTCCTCCAGACATCCTAGGGTGATGCTCAGCAAATCCCCAGAGGCTTAAATCATCAGGGTATTTTAGGGACTTACAAAATCAAGTGTCTTGCGTGTGTGTGTAGGCGTATGAAATTGTGTGTACCCGTACTTCACTATAAAAGGAAGAGGTATGGGCGTAAGGCTTTGATAGTATCTGTTATTCTGGGGACCCACATTTATGCTGTCCTCTAGACACTTAAGAAAACAGTTGCCCTAACTGAACATTTTCAACTGCAGCTTCCACGACGGGACCACAAATGCGTCATGCAGCGATCTTTGGGTTTCTCTTCCCCCCTAGCTCTGCACCCATTCACCACTACTGTAAAATGGTGCTTAGGAAGTTGGAGTCTTGGGGCAGCTTGCCTGACACCCCATCCCCACTGCTAAGTGACTGAGGGACCTTGGGCAAGTCTCTCAACTTCTCTGGGCATCAGTTTCTTCCTCTAAAAATGGAGATAAGAGAGTCCGCCTCACAGGAGTGTTTGGAAGATTGAATAAGCACGTGAAAGCCCAGCTCAGTGCCCGCTAAATGCTTGATGACTGTTACCAATCATGTCTGATGGAAAAGTTCGAGCCTTTCCATAGATGTGGGCAGTCCCACATTGAACGCTGCCCTCTGCTATGGAGGAACGTTCCCTCACATCTGGTCTTAAGATAATCTCTGTCTAGCTTCGGGTGGTCACTGCTGGGTTTCCCTTCCCGGATACGTTGTCTCATATGATGACTTCCTTTTTCAACAAGAAACAAGTCCTCATTTTCTCTTGGTTCTTCTATGCTGACCCAGGATTGAGCCCTCAGACAGTCTCAGCTCACAATCTTGGAAGCTTTTCTGTTTTCCTTTCAGTTAGTTCCTCCCGCCGCCCCTCCAGCTTTTTTCATCATCCTTCTGAAACTGACAAGAATTGCAGATAATGTTTGGGGTGTCAGGGACCAGCTGCAGAGAGTCCCTAAAAGGCAGCGCCCTTGTGTTCCTTGCCCCTCCCAACTCCCCTGCCACTTAGAGAGTCAAGCTGTGTTTCCACGGTGGGGTTGCTAGGCAAAAATCCCGTTGCTTATTTACCAGTAAGCAGAGCAGTTACCATAAAGCTTTGTGAGAGCCCAGATCTGACTGAGTTAATGTGTTCTTAGGCTAACAAAACTGTTATTTGGGAAGAGATGGTTTGATACAATATTTGGGCAGAAGTGATAGAATACTTGGATGTATCTGTCCAAATCTTGTTTTCTCACTTTGTGGATTAGATGACGTGGTCTTTCTTTCTCCATATGCAAATGACATTATGCACAACTATTTCCTGCATCCCGCTGGCTGGCGCTACGTGTAGGAATTTTTGAGGAACTCAAACCCCACCTCCTGTAGAGTTCTTTTAGTTGTCAAAATTATGTGCAATTATTCCAAAAAGCAAAATAAGCTTCATACACAGGAGACTGGGGAACCAGTTCTCAGAGCGCTCCTTTGAGAGAGGATGTACATACTAGCAATTCTGACGGCGTTTACCTGTTTCAGACCTCAGAGGGCGAAACCACACACCCAGTTCCCATTAAGCACGATGCCCTACCATGTTTGTTTATTTCCACAATCTGATTTTGGAGAACAAGCATATTTCCATTCATCTGTGGGCTATTTCTTTTTTTATTTTTTTAACCCCCTCTAACATCGACTCTTTTTGCTTTTATGCGATTTCTTACACTTCTGAGATTAGTGATCCAGATTGTTCTTTCTGACTGAGGAACTTTATTTGCTGTGATTTTTAGCCAGGGACGTTGGAGATTTCATTGAATAATAAAGATACTGCAATAAAAATCCTAGGACGGGAGCTAGACATGCAGAGCTCTAGTTGATGGTTCAGTTTTGTTTTGTTGAAATGCAAACACATCACCATGGTAATACGCTTGAGCTGAAAATGATTTCTCAAAATGGAAAGATAATAGAAACTGCCTCACAAAAGAGCCGACTTCATTTTCGGATATTATTATGTTTTCCACAAAGACTCCTTTTCTAAAAGTCCAGTTCTAACTAATGGTTTCACCATCACAACAAATAACCATGTAGTACCAGCAATTGTATAAACTATGAGGAGAGTTTTTAAACACCATTTGCCTATAATCTCCATGGCAGAGATAGTACAAAAACACATTAGTGAGAATCATGCAGTAAAATCTCCATGGAGCTGCCTGAAAATGTTCCATGCAAAAGCAGGAGAGTATCTACACCAAAAAAAAAAAAAAATAGAAACAGATTACACAAATGGATAGTATCTAACCCCCCAAAAAAGTTGTATCTAGCACCTGCCTCTGAGCCACACTGCAGCATCCAACAGATTTTTGGTCAGTTCAGTGCTTTGCTGGTATCACCGGGCAAAGTTTTAGAAAAGTCTTTTGGTATATGCAATTAAATTGTTTTTATCACTGCTTCAGACCTGGATTTTATCACTGTTTCACTGAATTTTATCACTATTTTTATCACTGCATCCCAGGTGCACCTGGGATGGAGACAAAATCCAGAAATAATAAAAAAAAATTCTCAGCAGCTCCACTCCAGGATCACTTTAATTAAAATCTCTGAAAGTTTTCTTTTCAAAAATTCTGTGGCTTTTCACATTTGAAGAAAATACTCTATTGGAACACAAGATGTTACACTCAAAACTCAACCAGGTAATTCATTCAGCACATAATTATTAGCAACCTTTTACATATCAAAGGTTGTTTTAATTGCAAGGGATATAGCAGTTAAAAAGAAAGAGAGAAAGAAGTTCCCTTCCCCATGCACACAAAGTCTAGTTGGCTGGGGCAGGCTGGGAACATCTGAGTCTTCGGCTGAAGTCTTTATGGCGCTGTCCATGGTGCCCAGCCCCGGTCTCACCATTGAAGGAAAAGTTTTTACCTAATGACATCCATCCCAGTGATTAAAAACATCACCTTGTAGAGAAGAAAGGACTATTCTTGTAGCTATTACAAGTGAAATACAAATAATTATGGCTGATTTGCATTGTTATATGGCAAAACCAAACACAACATTGTAAAAATTTAAATAAAAAGCAACAACAAAAGACATTTAAAAGAACTGTATCAGCAATCACTTCAAGCCAGATTTTATTTGAACCCACTAAGCTATAGGCCAAACTCTAGCATATTTACTCTAGCATAACCTGTCATTCCCTTCTCGGCAGGAGGAGAAGGGGATGACAGAGGATGAGATGGTTGGATGGCATCACTGACTCGATAGACACGAGTTTGAGCAAACTAAGGAAGATAGTGAAGGACAAGGAAGACTGGCCTGCTGCAGTCCATGGGGTCACAAAGAATCAGACATGACTGAGCAACTGAAAAACAACAGGAACTTTGATACCAAATCAAAAGTAAAACTTTGTACAAGTTGTGATTTGTCTTAAGTTCAAGGAAAATCAGTACGGTTCATCTAAGGTTGGGGAAGAAAATCACAGATATGCCGCAAGTTGACTGTTGCTTGCAAATGATTCAGTGTCTGTAAAACCTTACACATTGTCTAAATAATAAATCCTAGAATTAAAAAAAAAAAACTGTACCTATAATAGAAGATATATGGATCTTTGTTAGCTAAGCTCTCAGAAGCTATGTCCCAGAAATCAGAACAACAAGTAAGTGATCACACCAGTGCACATGTAACCCTGGCTGAAGAGTGGTCCTCCTCTTTAGCTGAGTATGAAAGGCAGGCCCATGGAGAGGAGAGGACAGGGCCACTTCCTGATGAGCCGCACCAACAGCATAACTGCTGGCAATCCCGACAGACGCCACACCCAGCTGCTCACCTATCCAGCTTCTGAACTGGCTTTACCCAGCTATCAGCAGCAAAACAAACAATGTTCCCACCCCAAAACGCCCTCTCCACCCTCACATGCACAAGCGTACAATAATATTACTACAGTAACAATGCTAAGGACAGCTGAAAGGTGGATTCTCTCTTCTCTTGCTAACAAGGGTTCAAGGTCACAGTGCATTGGCCGAGCAGTCCACAACAGCCAAGACAGAAGAGCACCCGAATAGAATAAGTGTTCCTCCCCATCCCTGATGCTTTTGCCCTTGGTCACGGGGCTCCACGTGCTGTAGCACACGTGACCCCTCTCTAGCCTCTCACTCTGACACAGGACCTGAGAACTCAGCGTCTTCCTCTCTTCTTCCTTTTGGGAAACAGCTGCCCTCAAGGCACACCCACTTGTGATCTCCTGTCTAATTCTCAGATTGTACGAAGAAGCCCATTTTTCCTCAGACATAAGCCAAATTCTCCGGTACTGAGGGGACGTAACAGCACTGGATTTCAATCTGTCATCTGGTTTGCCTTATTTCTCAGTTGGCGCATACCTTGGGTGGAAAAAAGGGGATGCCATTTACTGGCTTCTTTCAAAGACCCCAGTCATCTCAAGTCTCCCTGCTCTAGTCCCCCTGGTACCATGTGTTTGCTTATTTGTTTTAATTTTGGTGATAGCTGGCCACCTCATGTGAAGAGCTGACTCGTTGGAAAAGACTCTGATGCTGGGAGGGATTGGGGGCAGGAGAAGGGGACGACCAAGGATGAGATGGCTGGATGCCATCACGGACTCGATGGACGTGAGTCTGAGTGAACTCCAGGAGTTGGTGATGGACAGGGAGGCCTGGCGTGCTGCGATTCATGGGGTCGCAAAGAGTCGGACACGACTGAGCGACTGAACTGAACTGAACTGATGAGGCAGAGAAAGAGGTCACACCATGTAGTATGCAGCAAATTCTTTTCAATGAAAGGTGGATTCCCTACTTTAGTTGTGGCCCCTCACCAGGAAGAAACACATGTAACAAAAAAAGGAAAAGAAGATTACTGTGAGCCTCTTGCTAAGAATGCTTTCCTGAAAGGAGATAAGGAATTGGGAAAGACCAGTCCTGGCTGGAGCTGACAGGAAGAGACAAGAACCTTGCCCAGGGACTGGGGTGGGGGGCAGGTTTGGTGAGAGGGGAGCTGGGATCAGCGGCCAGAAGGCAGCCGCCTAGCACAGTAGGTCAGCCCAGCGGTCCTGCTCCCCCACTGTGGCTCATGAAGGAGCTCTTCAGTCTTTCTCGCCTCTCCTGGCGTCCCTCAGCCATGTCCACCGTTGCCTGGAGCCAGCATCCAAGGGCATCTAAAGGGGATGGGAGAGAAGCCTTCAAATGCCCCCACCTTGGGTGTGTGTAGCCAGGGAGAAGGCATTTGTGGGCTTCCTGAAATAACTGTCTACATGTCCAGGAATCAAGATAAGCAACAAACAAGCATGTGTTTTCTGTGGCCTCGTTTATCTTACCTGTTGAAAGATTTGAAGAAAGCCCCCAAGATTAACCAGATTTAGGTTAACACCTTAACAAGCACCTGAGTATCACTGCGTCAATAACTGTATCAAGAATTCTGTACCCACGAATTCCTGGGTTTTATCAGGGAAGTAGCGAGCAACCCCCTTCTCAATAGTTACACTCTTGCTTTCCTGCTTTCTTTTTAGACACTTTTTAATGAAATCTCGTAGGAATGCCCACCCATATGAATCTACAAAAATAATGAAACAAGCATTAAAAAATCATATAAGGGAAAGATGTGTGAACTAGAAAGGAGGCAATGAGAAGCAAGAAAAATTAAGTAAGTCTTTGAGAAGGATGAGCATAGCAGAGAAAATGACTTAGGGGTTTAGAAAGCAAGACGGAATAATGGTTTTCGGGGTCTAGAATCTTCTTGGAGGTATATGAAGGCTTTCAGCTGGGTTTGTACCTCTCTCTTTGAGAGACAGAAAGGAAACAAGAGAGAGATATGCTTGATCTTTCTAGTTAGACCGGGAACAGAGAAGTTTAGATGAGAATGAAACACAGCTTCATAGAAAGTCACACAGAAGTAAATCTTAAAGTGGGGAGCTCTGCACTGAGGGAATTTGACAGAAGCATCCAGAGCTGAGAATTTTTCTTTAGCAGAATATTTCTCAAGCTGTGAATGAAGTCGAATCCTGTAACTTTTCTATTCTTTCATTCAATAACTATTTATCAGGCACTACTCTTTCATCTGTTATAGAGATAAATCCCCGGGTGAGCAAAACAGAACAGCCACCAGCCTCACAGACCTAGTGCAGCCAAGACAAGCATCAAACAGTCACAGAAGCAAACAGATCATCACAGCTTGGGAGAAGCGAACAGCACTCAGCAAATGAGAGAGTATGGAGACCAGGTGATGCTATATGCCTGTCCTGTCCTCCCATATGTGCAGCCCAAGGTCACCCAAGAGGGCAGTAGGATGGGAAGGGAGAGTCGGGAGCTTGGGATCGACATGTACACACTGCTTCATTCAAAATGGATAACCAGTAAGGACCTAGTCCATAGCACAGGGAACTCTGCTCAATGTTATATGGCAGCCTAGATGGGAGGGGAGAATGGTTACATGCATATATATGGCTGAGTCTCTTTGCTGTCTACTGGAAACTGTCACATTGTTAATCGGCTATACTTCAATATAAAATGACAAGTTTTTAAAAAAGATCTACTCAAGAGAAAAAAATATTGTATATTATTAACACATATATGTGGACTCTAGAATAATGGTATAGATGAACCTATTTCCAGGGCAGGAATGGAGATACAGACATAGAGGACAAGTCTGTAGATATGGGGTGTGTGTGTGTGTGTGTGTGTGTGTGTGTGTGTGTGCGCGTGTAATGAATTGGGAGATTGGGACTGATACATAACTATGTATAAAAATAGATCACTGACTGCTGTGCAGCCCAGGGAACTCTAGCCAGCGATCTGTGGCGACCTAAGCAAGAAGGAAACCCAAGAAAGAGGGGTGGACGTATACGTATGGCTGCGGCGCTTTGCTGCACAGCAGAAGCTTACACAGCATTGTAGAGGAACTATGGTTGGTGGTTTGCTCACTAAGTCGTGGCCGACTCTTGCGACCCCGTGGACTGCAGCCCGCCAGGCTCCTCTGTCCATGGGATTCTCCAGGCAAGAACACTGGAGTGGGTTGCCATTTCCTTCTATACCTGATAAAAATTAAAGAAAAAGATTCACCCGGGGTAGTAATGAGACTTCCCTTGTGACTTAAGTCAGTAAAGAATCTGCCTGCAATGCAGGAGACCCAGGTTTGATCCTGGGTCAGGAAATTCCCCTGGAAAAGAAAATGGCAACCCACTCCAGTATTCTTGCCTGGGGAACCCCATGGACAGAGGAGCCTGGCGGGCTTCATGGGGAGGAGTCCATGGGGTTGCAAGGAATCGGACACGACTGAGTGAGTAAAACCACCATGGTAGTAAAGGGGGGGTTACTGCAAATGATTCAAGGCAGCAGACTGCTGCTGGAGACAAGCGACCCTGAAGGAGGCCAAGGAGGCGCTAATGAACTCAGACGTGACATACTTTGGTTGGTTCCCGCTCCTAATGATGTTCTCATTGATAACCTCATGGCAATCATCCAAGGTGGGTAACCTGACTCCCTGATAGATTTGTCCTCTTTGTATCAAAATTTACACAAATGCCTCAAGGACCTCCCAAGTGTTCACGCATTGTGGGCAAATAAATTCATAATTCATCTCTACTTATGCATCGACCATTCTTCCACAATTATTAAAAAGTAGCAGTGTTCTTTAACTTGATTAGAATGGATTCCATTAGACCAGTCAGAATCCTATTTGTATTACTCAGTGAACACACACAATAAATGTCCCTGTTGTTAGTTCATTCGCATAGCTTTTCCTTTTAAGAGAATTAAGCTATATACAAACACTTTAATGGAGCCTAATGTAATGACAAAAGTATATTAATTCCTTCATCTTTCATGAAACGATGAGGCTGTTTAGCTATGCAAATGATAGCAGGCGTGAACATCACATGCTCCGTAAGAAAAAGTAATGCATAGTGGTCCACACTTAGGTAGGGGCTGCGTCTCTGCAGACGACAATTTCTTTAGAAACGTATTCTCCTTCACATACAGTTTTAGATGACTTCAATCCTGCCAAGTGTTGAACAGAGATGTGCATGCTCTTATATGAATAATTCTCCAGAGAGAACCAGAAACGGAGACACCCCGCCCCCAAAGACAATGTTTGAAAAAAAGACATCCAGTCCATGGACCCACCCTGGTGACACCCAGCTGGGAGTGTGCTGTTCAAGACCATCGTGACGCTGTTGAAGGCCAACTAACCACCCTACTATTACACCGTGATGGAGTCAGATACTAGGACGTGACCACATTAGAGGGTACCGGCCATTCCTTTTTGTCTGCCCATCATCTGAGCCCCCTTCTTTGGTCTAGTGAAAGACAGAGGCCTCTTCCCAGCACAGAAGCTGAAGAATGCCAGCGACTCACTTCCCTGGTCTCCTGACTGCAGAGACAGAAGCATGCAACCCAGCTCATCCAGCCAGAGAGACGGAAGCCAGACCCTGAACCAGGCAGTAGTGAGCAGGTGTGGCAGAGCGGGGCCTGAAGTGTCCATCTGAAGGCTGTTTCCTGTGTCCTTCCCCCCACCTGCCTTTTATCTCTCTGGAATCCCAAAGGCCATTCTTAAATGAGGGGTGAAGATTCTCAGAGGCATGTAACCACGTCTTCGTCTCCCAGAGACTGGATAAGACTTAGCTAGGGATGGGCGCAGAGACAGGGTAGAATGCCTGGAGAGGAAGGAAGCTGAGAGGGACTGAGTCTCCCTAGGTTCTGCCAGGCAGGACCCCCAGAGTGCAGGACCAGAGGCAGGGAGGCAGGGGTCTGATGCAGAGCTCTCCCCTGGGGTGGGACCACCTGCTTCAGTATCTGTGCACAGCCCACCTCCCACGAGTCCTGGATCCTCCTGAGTCTCTTCAGTGAAGACTGGGGGACCTAGACACTGGGTGGAGTAGAGACGAGGAGCGAGAGCCTTGCCAAGATCAAGGTGGAGCTGAATAGGACCAGACGGGCGCTTCCATGGGGGTGAGGGGCAGGAGGGCAGGGCAGGCAGCAGGCAGCACGCCACTGGTGTTACAGAAAGAGGCATGGGCCATCCGGACTCTGTTCTGGGACTGGTGGCCCCAACGGTGGTCTAATATCCCATTTCCAGGGATGGTCACAAAGGCAGTTGTAGCAGCATCGGGGGCCCAGAATCAGGGGGCAGCAGGGCTTGGTGCTGTCTGCCCGGCAGACACAGTCGTGGCTTCGTACAGGTCTGGTTCTGTGGCATGATTAGGTCATGGCTCTTGCCTGGGTACCTCCCAAATCTAGGTCTCCATCCATCTCAGGAATTCAGTAGCTATACAATAGCTTTAAACTTGTTTTTATTTTTTGTTTAAAGTAGCCATTTTTGGTGTCTCTTGATTCAGCTAAACTGCCACTCCTGGAGATCAAGGTAAGCTGGCTTCAGCCACTTGGAGGCAGGTCAGGGATGTGGCCTGGAATTGGGTTGGTTCCCCACTGGAATCCTGGACTCTTAAGATCAGGCAGAACTACAATCAGATGTGATTTAACTGCTTTAGGTAATATCCCTCTGACATTCTTAAATCTTTTTTTAAAAAAGTTTCAACTGTGGTGTAGAAGAGGCTCTATCCACTCCTGGGATGGATAGTTATGGGAAGCGTGGTGCCAGCCTCCAGGCCAGTGGGGCAGGAGCAAGTACCAACCAAGGCAGAGGGGTCTGCCACCTGCAGGAGGGGCCAGCAGCATTGCCAAGAGAGGCACAGGGTGAGAGGAAAGACTAATCCGGAGGAGCTGACGGGGAGGATCAGGCTGGGGCCAGGACAGACAGGGGCACGCGTGTGCTCAGTAGCTTCAGTCGAGTCTGATTCTTTGTGACCCTATCGACCGTAGCCCGCCAGGCTCCTCGGTCCATGGAATTCACCAGGCAAGAGGACTGGAGAGGATTGCCACGCCCTCCTCCAGGGGACCTTTCCAACTCAGGGATCGAACCTATGTCTCTTGCCTCTGCCTGCATTGGCAGGCCACTAGCGCCACCTGGGCAGCCCCGACAGCGGCACACAAGAGTGAAGATCCCTGCAAGGACCAGAAGGAAAGAGGGCTGGAGAGGGGCCTGCTGGGGCACCAGGCGTTGAGGCGACGCAGAAATGCAAGGAGACAAGACTCGGAAGCGCTATCATCCACATGTTCCTGATGGCCTCTTTGGACAACAGATTTTTTCCCCTCCTTAGCACCCTTCCGTGTTTCCAACGTCTCTCCAGCGACCGTCCACCTCTTTTGTAATCTTTGCAGTGGAAGGAAAGGAGGAGAGGTGGAGAGAACGAGGGGGACAGGGAGAGCAGGAGCAAAGGGAGGGAGAGGAAGTGGCCCCCATGCCGCAGCCGTCCCCGGGAAACCGTGCGCTGTCTCCCTCTCCTGCGGGAAGCGCGCGAGGCCCACGCCTCTGCGGGAGCACCAGAAAGAGCAGGGGCAGAGCTTCGGCCCAAGGCAGAGTCAGAGAGGCGGGCCTTTCTGAGACGGCCTTCCGCACCGCACCGCGGGGCCGCTGCCGGAGGCGGCCGCGGCCTTGTTCCAGAGCCGACTGCACCCCGCCTGCACCGCCTCCTGTTCCCCGGGGTGCGGCAAGCCCCTTCCTGAGCAGAGCTGCGGGGGAGCCCCGCTCCCGGCGCGCCCGCCGCCCGACTCGGGTCCACACTGCGCTGCGCGTCTCTGTGAGGCGCACGCCGCCCCCTGACTCGCGTCTGCACTCCGCGTCTTCCTGTATCTTCCCCTCCGAGGGGCTGATCGCGTATCGGTGCCCAAACCCTGCACCTCCCCACGCTCCTGTGTCTTTTTCCAGGCTGTCCCATCCGCTGGGATCGTCTTCCCCTTTCAGGCTGGCAGAGCCCCGTTTTCCCCTGCGAAGGCCGTAGGCCACCTCCGCCAGCTCCGTTACCGGGCCCTGCTCCCTGCCATCCGCGTTCCTTGCGTTCCCCTGCCGCCCCGTCTTCCTGCTCGTTGCCCCCCTAACCCTGCATCCAGGAGGCCCTGCATGGTGTCTTTTTCTACGCTCGCTCCCTCTTTCTTAGCACCTGGAGAAAAGGCAAAAGCAACTGTTTATATTCCTGAAAGTTATACAGGCGCTTCCTGAAAATTTTTTTATAACCCCATTTGCTTTATAACACCCTAGGAGGTGACTCGGAGAAGGCAATGGCACCCCACTCCAGTGTTCTTGCCTGGAGAATCCCAGGGACCGGGGAGCCTGGTGGGCTGCCGTCTATGGGGTCGCACAGAGTCGGACACGACTGAAGCGACTTGGCAGCAGCAGGTGACTGGTAAATCTGTGAGGAGGTTTGTGGTTGTGACCACTGGATCGGGCCCTCCTAGCACATAATGGGTGGGGAGTTAGGGTCGTAAGTCAAAGAATTATCTAAAATTTAACGTGAATAACTACCGAGGAAAATTCATGAGCTGAGAACATAACTCCCTTCTAGGTAAACAAACACGCACACACAGTTCTTTTTGCACAGTTTTGATACAGGCTGAATTTCCTAAGACTATGACTCCAACGTAAAATTCAGTAAGAAGGCTGAATTTTGACAGGTTGGAACCTTGCCAACAACTGCTCTCTATCTTGGAAAACCACAGTCCTGGCAAGAAAGTCCCCGTGGCAGCTTAGTACTGATGTAACACACCTGGCCTGGCCTCTGCATCCCACATGTATTAATAGATGCAAGGTCTAACCACATCTGTGTGTCTCCCAGGGATTCATGACCAAGTACCTATTACAAAACTACGATTCCTTTATTATAAATTACCTTGCTTTTATTTTTCCTTCATCTTGCAGTTCGAAAATGGTGTGTAGGTTAAGTTGTACTTCCTATGAAATTCGTCTGCATGTAGTAATGGAACAGTAATAAATCGTTCTTCTAAAAGGGGGTGTTGGACAATTTAAGGTGAAATAAAGGCAGTAAGCATATTGCCTAGCACTTTGAAGAAGGAGAGGTCTGATTCAGTATCGGGTTTACTGAACTGTGCAGGAGGCTTCCCAGGTGTCTCTGTGGTAAAGAATCCACCTGCCAATGCTGGAGACACAGGAGACGGGGTTCAACCCCTGGGTTTGGGAAGATCCCTAGAGTAGGAAATGGCAACCCACTCCAGTAGTCTTGCCTGGAAAATTCCTTGCACAGAGGAGCCCTGCAGGCTACAGTCTGTGGGATCTCAGAGAGTCTGACGCCACTGAGCGACTGAGCGCGCGCACAAACACGCGGAAATCTGGAGATGGAGATGAAAGAGGGCTGCCCTTTGGGCCAAACACACAGGCCTTTGGAATTTCCCCTGTGGAAGCAGAGATTTCTCCCCAAACACTGTCATCAAGAATCTTACTCTAAGAAAGAATGTTAACTGTGAAAAGCTTTTTTTTTTTTTTTAGTTTTTTAATGAATTTTTGAAGCATAGTTGACCTACAACACTTACATTAGTTCCCGGTGCAGAATACAGTGGTTTGATATTTCTGTATATTACAAAGGGATCACTGCACCACATCTAGTTACCATCTGTCACCACATGGAAACACTCCAGTACTATTGACTGTATTCCCCCCACTGTATATTTCATCTCATTTCCACGACTCTTAGTTTGGAACCAGAATCTCGTACCTTAGTCTCCCACATCTATTCCGCTCATTGTTTAAAACAATTTGACCAAGATGAACTTTCCTCACAGTCTGGTTGGTGAGTTTTTTATTCTGTTGCTGTTTCCCTAATAATGAGAGAGAATCTGAATTCAAGATATTTCTCAAAATATTATTAAAGCTAAAGATGTGATCACTTTTTAAAAACACTAGAAAAGAGACAGAAAGCAACATGCCCATTTTTCAGGCAGAGAGCGGTCTCATCTAACCCTCCAACTACCCCCCGGAGAGGCTCCTAGAAGCAGGTGTCACATGTTTATCCGGCCATCTGGACAGGTCTCCTTCCCCTTCTTCCCTGGAGGAAAAGTTGACAGGCTTCCAAAGGGAAGGTAGGAGAAAAAGACACCCACCGGACATACAGAATCAAAGGGCAAAGGATGGCTGAGACTTGTTTTTAAAGAGCAACAGAGCCAAGAAGCAGACAGCGATGTCAGGAAAAGGATGAAAGCCGAGAAGAAAATGGTGCTGACACTGCCAGCATGCCGTATGGCCCTTAGATGGCATGCGTTCCGTTTCAAATGTTGATGTTTGCTTTCTTGTTAGGCTGGTGCCAACTCTGTTACCGTCCTTGATAAAATTCATTTTGGGAAAAAAAAAATCACACAGAAGCTTCTGTGCTATCCTTAAAAATCACACGTAAATTCCTTTGCTTTTTTTCTTAACTGCAAGCTCTAGATGCCTGTTTCTAAGTGTTCAAACTAAAGTGCAAAGCGTTGATCGAATTGCAAGGGAAGACCCTGGTAAGTGATACGAGATGCCGATCACGTTCATCTGTGTCTATTTAACCGTGAGACAGAAGCGAGGTGGGTGCGAAATGTGGATGGGGAGACAGCCAAATATGAATAATAACAACCTAACACAAGCCCTTCAACCATTCCCCAGGCTCAGGTAGAAATGGTGTTGATGGTGTTTACAGTAAAATTCACTTCTGCCAAGGACTGGAAAAAAACTAACCCAAGGGACATTGCTCAGTCTAAGTGGAGCCCTGGTGGCAAGAACGCAGTCTATGAACAGCAGCACAGCAAAATCCATCTTCCGGGGCGGTCCCCAGTTGACATTTGAGGAGCCAGGTGTCTTTGGGGAGGAAAGTCTTGGAGCTCCTTGCTGCTTTATAAAACACGTGCACGGCCCCGTGTGTCCTAGATCTAGTAAGAGTGCATGCAAGTGAGGGGCGACCAACGTGTAGCTAACACAGATTCACTTTCCTCCCTGCACTTGCTTGTCACCCGCATCTCTCCATGTCCCGTGGCGGAACACCATGGACACATCTGCCTGAGCAGCTGCAACTAGTGAAAGGCACAACCTCCCCGCTTGCTCAGGCGAACAGCAGGAGCTCGCTCAGACCTTCTGGGTTCTTCCTTTGCCGACTCATGCCCAGGGCGTCTTTTCCTCCAAAGGTAATAACTGATGTTCGAGCTCCGTCCCAGGCCCAACTCCTCCCGTCCATCAGAGTCCCTTTGTCTGTTACCGCTCCTCTGCTTCTTTTCCCCAGCCCCATCCACCTCCACGTCCGTCCCTCAAAGAGTAGCGCCGAAGGCTGCCTTAGTAAGCGTCCCTTCTTCAGTCAGGTTCATTGGGGCCACTGAATAGCCTGCACATGTTGGGTGTGTGGAAAGGAATCTGTTTCTCTTTCCAATTCACCATCAATATGTACTTACTGAATGCTTCAGAAGCACTTCCCAGGTGGCTCAGTGGTAAAGAATCCACCTGCCAATGCAGAAGATGCAGAGATGAGGGTTCGATCCTTGGGACTGGGAAGATACCCTGGAGAAAGAAATGGCAACCCACTCCAAATCTACCTGCAATGCAGGAGACCCAGGCTCAATCCCCGGGTCAGGAAGATGCCCTGGAGAAAGAAATAGCTACCTTCTTGCCTGGAGAATCCCATGGACAGAGGAGTCTGGCGGGCCGCAGTCCACGGGCTCACAAAGAGTTGGACGCGAATGAGCGACTACGCAGGCAAAGCACTCGGTACTCAGCAGATGCCAGAGGCAGACAGAGAAGGAAAGGCAGGGGAGGGTCCTCCGGCCGTCCAGCGGCTAGAACTCCGCACTGCCACTGCAGGGCGCCTGGGTGCAGCCCCTGGTTGGGAGGCGAAGACCTCACAGAAAAAGAAAAGTAAAAGCAAGGCAGAGGATCCCTTAGCTTCAAAGCCTTTATGTTTGAATTAAAGAGAATAATCCATTAGCTACATAAGACCGGTGCATCACTGAAGACGTGTGAGGTCAAATACACAAGCTGGAATTCACAAGGCCCCACCCTGAGCTCCCAAAGCTAAACAAACAGTAAGTAACATCTACTAGGTGCTACCTAAGTGCCCAAGGGAGTCACTCCTGTTTTTAATCTCCATTTTTCAAACAAGGAACCTGAGGCACTGCCCGGGGTCACATGGCTGGTGAGTGACAGCTCAAGGCTTATGCCCTGAGGCTGAATGGCTTCCGAGGCCATCTGCCCGGCCCTGGCTTCATGATGGCCACTGGTCTTCATCACATCTGTTTCCTCCTTGGGAGAAGGGACTGTCTTTACTGTCATATACCCCCGCCATGCGGAGAACACAGGAGGCCTTATTTGATTACTGATTAGGCAGCCGACCTGGGGAGAGGTATGAAGGAGCCAGCACAGCGGGCAGCTGGAGACTGAATCCCTATGAGGCGAAGGCAAGGCTTTCAGAGCAGCAGGGCCAGGCAGAAACCAGGTGTCAGCAGCCGGCAGAGGCCCAGGCAGGCGAGCCAGGGGCGCCGGGTGGAGACACGCCCGGGGATGGAGACATGGCAGGAGGGGAGGGTGGCGAGCAGGTGGGAGGGAGGCGGGCGGGGCCCAGCCTGTCCACTCTGTCCCCCACGACTGAAGGGGACAGCCAGCACGTCAGTCTCTGTGGCCTATTAAAGTTAAAGGAAAAGGGAAGAACAAGGACTGGTGATGATGTGCAGCAGCTGGCAGCCTTCCGCATCGGTGGTGGGAAGGGAAAAGAGTGCAGCTTCTCACAAAATAAAACAGAATCCCCATATGCTCCGGCCATCCCATCCCTGGCTGTACACCCAAAGGAATTAAAAACAAGGCCTCGAACAGACACTCGCGCATCCACCGTCACAGTGGCATTATTCCCAATTGTTGAAAGGCCAAGCAACACAGGACCCCACCGACAGACAGATGGCTGGATAAGCAGAACGTGGTCCATATCTACCGGGGAACACATTCAGCCTTAAAAAGGAAGGTAAGGCTGGCGCCCGCCACAACATGTGCAAATCCTTACAGATGTCGTGTTAAGTGAAATAAACCGGTCGGGAAAGGACAGGTACTGTGCGAGTCCCTTGGGAGTTTCTAGAGCAGCCAAATTCATAGAGAAAGAAAGTGCAGTAGAGACTGCTGGGGTTGGGGAGTAGGAGGAGCTGCTGTTCAGTGGGCAGAGTTTCAGTTACAGTGGAGGCAGATGGCGATGCCAACTGCATAACAGCACCAATGCACTTACCGCCACTGCAGCACCCACTGAAGGCGGCTGGAATGCGGGACTTCTGCTGCGGCCAGCAGCTGAGACTCTGAGCTTCCCCAGCACAGGGCACGGGCGCGATCCCTGCTCGGGGAACTAAGATCCCCCTAACGTCGTGTGGTGTGGCCAATAAATTTTTTTTAATTAATTTTAAAAAATGGTTAAAATGGCAGATTTTATGTTATGTGTATTTTACCACACCAGAACAAAACAGGCATAAAGAAAAAGTTGAAGGAGGCTCTAAAGAATCCAACATACTCTTGGGGTCACCTTAAATGAAAAAAGACCTTCTCTGAAACAGTGACTATGGCCAGGACAAAACTGTTAATTCTATAGAAATGTGCTGATCTGAAAAGACAGGCTTGCTCTCTACTTTCATAGTCAGCTTTTCTGATGATGGAAATCCCTTTTAAACATTAAAAAAAAATCTTCAATTCCCAGACATTAATAGGACATTAGGTACCACTGATGAGATGGCTGGATGGCATCACGGACTCGATGGATGCGAGTCTGAGTGAACTCCGGGAGTTGGTGATGGACAGGGAGGCCTGGCATGCTGTGATTCATGGGGTCACAAAGAGTTGGACACGAATGAGCGACTGAACTGAACTGAACTGAGGTGCCACTGATTATGAAACCATATAAAGAAAAAAAAGGAACTATGAATCCAGGAATCATATTTTTAAATAAACTTAAGTAGATTACTGATGATTACCTGATTTCCTGGTGATAGTAAAGAATCTGCCTGCTAAGCAGGAGACCAGGGCTCAGTCCTTGGGTCGGGAAGATCCCCTGGAGAAGGGATAGGCTACCCACTCTAGTATTCTTGGGCTTCCCTGGTGGCTTAGCTGGTAAAGAATCCACCTGCAATGCTGGAGACCTGGGTTCGATCCCTGGCTTGGGAAGACCCCCTGGAGAAGGGCATGGCAACCCACTCCAGCATTCTTGCCTGGAGAGTCTCCATGGACAGAGGAGCCTGGTGGGCTACAGCCCAAGGATTCTCAAAGAGTTGGACATGACTGAGCAACTGAGCACAGCATTATTCTGTCTACCAACAATGCTTGATGCAAGGAAAGTGAAGTCACTCAGTCATGTCCGACTCTTTGTGACCCCATGGACTATATCCTACCAGGCTCCTCTGTCCATGGGATTTTCCAGGCAAGAGTACTGGAGTGGGTTGCCATTTCCTTCTTCAGGGGATCTTCCCAACACAGGGATTGAACCCGGGTCTCCCACACTGCAGGCAGACGCTTTACCCTCTGAGCCACCAGGGAAGCAAGGAAGGATTCAGGGAACCGCATCCACAGGGTGAGAACCACAGCTTTGTCTTAATAAGAGACTAACCTCAGCAGTAAACTTTCAAGATAGAGCACAAAATCATTAAGTCAAAATGCTACGATGCATAAACACAGCTCTTCTTAGAAAATATCAATAAAATTCAAAGTATCTTCTCCCCCGAAATAAAGTGTACTTCCTCTAACAAGAATGTACATTTCCTGGGCTCCATCAATTCAGGCAGCCCTTTCTTGCTGAAGCTTTCAGAGCCTGCTCAGCAGGGCGACCATACCGTAGCTAGCCTGCTGTCACCCCCAAGGGAACGGCCTCTTTGAGGTTAAGTTCAGAGCACCGGCACACCTCTCAGTAATGACGTATCCTAAACCCTCTCCCTCTCCTAAAACAAGAAGTTCAAAAGTGGCTTGGAATTTATCAGTGACTACTGACATACCAGTCACAGACCACACACCCTGCTCTGCTCCGGGCAGACTCAGGTCAACCATGGCACCCCTCAATTTTTAGGAGCCTAATTTGTCAGAGACCCTGATGCTATGAAAGATTGAAGGCAGAAGGAGAAGAGGGCAACAGAGGATGAGACGGTTGGATGGCATCACCGACTCAATGGACATGAACTTGGGCAAACTCCGGGAGGTGTGAGGGACAGGGAAGCCTGGCGTGCTGCAGTCCACGGGGTTGCAAAGAGTCAGACATGACTTGCTGACTGAACAACAACTTGTCAGAGGCTATTCTAGAGTGTTTTATTACTTGCTTGGTTCACAGAGCTAGCAGGAGGCTACGTGTAAAAGAAAAAAAGATTTTTTTTTTAAAATATTGACAAATGTAACATTAAAAAAGGGGAGAATTCTATAAAAGGTTAAAGGATTATTATTCTATTATATGAGTGTCCTCCAAAGACCCAAACCATCCTGTGAAAATTGGTGATGAAGGGTGAACATGGGAAATCATCCACCTATTAGGCTGCTTTTATGATACTAATAAAAATATGAGTACTAATAAAATTCTTGGATTAAATTCATAACTCAGAAGTGCCTGGAAGTTTTAAAAACCAGTTAGCATACACACTAAGGCACTACTCGACCGCCAGTACTTTCAAAATGCAAAGATATAAAACGTTTTTGTGGGACTTTCCTGGTGGCGCAGAGGTTAAGACTCCACGCGTCCAATGCGGGGGCCCAGGTTCGATGCTTGGTCAGAGAACTAGGATCCCACATGCTGCGTGACTTGGCCAAGAAAATAAGCAAATGATATAATGTTTTCTTCCCCAGTTCCCTGGGATTCTAGGAAGCAACCGTGTCTTTCATGGGCGTGACCCAGCGGGTAAGGAGTACCCATACAAACATTCCAGAGACTGTCCTCAGTTGGAGACTGGTTTAGGAAGAGCTTCTTCCACCAGTCTCCTGGAGTTTGTCCTTGTTATTTAGTCACTAAGTCATGTCTGACTCTTCGGCGACTGCATGGACTGTAGCCCACCAGGCGCCTCTGTCCATGGGATTCTCCAGGCAAGAATACTGGAGTGGGCTGCCATTTCCCTCTCCAGGGAACTTTCCCAAACCAGGGATCAAATCCATGCTCTCCTACGTCTCCTGCATTTGCAGGCAGATTCTTTACCACTGAGCCGTCAGGGAAGCCCTTCCACGAGTTTAAGACTGAGTTAAATCCCCAGTGGGAATTAAAATCTTGACATTAATGCCCTCAAACCCCCCTTCTCAAAACCACCGAGGCAATCTGATGAATCCAGAAAAAGGAGAGTTGCCTCAGGAAGACAAGACCATCTGCCAAGAAGCTGGGCTTCGAGCTGTGTGTTCCTCTTGCTGTCAACATCGAGTGGGTTGCACACAGGGCAGAAATGAATGGAGGAGCGGAGAACACAGTCTGCCTGGCAACTCCACTCGCAGAGGCGGGCCCAGACCAGTCAGCCGCCAGGACAGTACAAGGCCCTCTTCCACAAGTTCACCTTCACATTCATCACACAGCAGACACGAGCAAGGGGGCTTCAGCCCTAGATTAATCTGCAGAAGAGAACACCAAGCAAGAGATGTCTGACAATAAAGAGCCAGATTTGGGAGCTAGCGCCAGTGCAGAGGGAAGAATCTGAGGCAACAGGCCACTTCAAAGTGTCCACAGATGAGATAAAGCTGGAGAACCGAAACCCTTTGATTGCAGATAAAGACAGGGCCAATATTAGGGTTTTTTTTCTCAACTAGCCATCTTTGTATGTCCCCAGGTCTTACTAAAGCTTTCATGAAAGACTATTCGGAATTATCCCTGCCTTACAAGAGAAAGAGGGAAGGAAGGATGGTGGGAAAGCGGTCTACGCATGCTCATTGGGATGGGAGATTTGGTTTGGAATCTCTGTTGTCACTTGTAGACTGAGTGATCCTGGAGAGCTCACAGAACCAGTTCAAGCTTTCCAATCTCACAGTTAAGAAGGTAAGAATGGTCCCTTGAGAGCTTCAGTTCAGTTCAGTCACTCACTCATGTCTGACTCTTTGCAACCCCATAGACTGCAGCACGCCAGAATTCCCTGTCCATCAGCAACTCCTGGAGCCTGCTCAAACTCATGTCCATCATGTCAGCAATGCCACCCAACCATCTCATCCTCTGTCGTCCCCTTCTCCTCCTGCCTTCAACCTTTCCCAGCATCAGGGTCTTTTCCAGTGAGTCAGTTCTTTGCATCAGGTGGCCAAAGTATTTGAGCTTCAGCATCTATCCTTCCAATGAATATTCAGGACTGATTTCCTTTAGGATTGACTAGTTTGATATCACTGCAGTCCAAAGGACTCTCAAGAGTCTTCCCCAACACCACAGTTCAAAAGCACCAATTCTTCAGCGCTCAGCCTTCCTTATGGTCCAACTCTGACATCCATACATGACCACTGGAGAAACCATAGAGCTTACTCTGAGAACTTGACAGCATACTCTAGGTAAAGCCCGCAACCCAGTGTCCAGCATACAGTAAATTCTCAAAACACATGTGTATCTTATTTCCAAACTTCCATACTGAGTCCAATACTCAGCCTGCCTGAGCCAAATCCCACTGGACAAACGACAAGTCTCCCTACAAAGATCCCTGCATACAGAAGTTTGTAAGTGAATGCCCATCCCAAAGTAGCAGTCAGATTCCCAGAAGCTTCCTGTGATCAACGTTTGCCAGAAAGACAAAAAGAGACTCTGTTAAAGCTACCTTAAAAATGTTTAAAAGGTAAACATTATCCAGGCAGTATTTTAAGTAGTTATATTTTAAGCAATTTGATAGTCTTGCTGTTTTCGGAAACTGGGAAGATGCATCTTAAAGGCCATTAAAATATTCATCTCAGATGGCAACAGAAGACACCTAAGGGACACTGGCCAGTTATAAAAGATTGACAAGAAAGAGGAAAAACCATACATTAGATTAATCCCCAGTGGGCTAGCTAGAGACAGTGCTGAGATGGTCTGCTGCTGAAGAATAGTGGAGTCAACTATCTTTGGGTATATCATCATAATCAAGCCTCCAGACTTGTTCCCTTATTAGCTAGAATGATCTTATTCCTGGGCTTCCCAGGTGGTGCCATTGGTAAAGAGCCCACCTGCCAAGCAGGAGACCTGGGTTCAATCCCTGGGTTGAGAAGATCCCCTGGAGGAGGGCATGGCAACCCACTCCAGTATTCTTGCCTGGAGAACCCCGTGGACAGGGGGGCCTGGCAGGCTGCAGCACTTGGGGTCTCAAAGAGTCAGACATGACTCAGCACACAGACAACAACCTCATTTCCAGAGTATACAGTTCCTAAAGCCCTCTTTAAGGAGCCATCTGAGAGCAGAGAATTCTGAGTGGCAACAGGACTGGCCCTGAAGAGCCTGTGAGGGAGATTCAGCTGGGGGACAGGACGCGCCCCTTGGGGCCTGTGGCACAACTGATCCCCAAAATCCAGCAGAGTCAAGCTTCTTCACTGGGACAGTTTTGCCCTCGAGGAGACATTTAATAATGTCTGGATACATTATTGGCTCTCATACGGGAGACACTGATGATACTGGCATCTAGTGAGGCCAGGGAAGCTGCTGAACAACCCTCAATGCACAGGACCGGTCTCAAGACAATCTCCAGCCCAAATGTCCACAGAGCTGAGGCTGGGCAAGACTGCCTCAGAGGAAAGGAGAAGAGAAGGACCATCCGACCACCATGGGAAAGGCTTCCCTGGTAGCTCAGCCGGTAGAGCATCTGCCTGCAGTGCAAGAGACCTGGGTTCAATCCCTGGGTTGGGAAGATCCCCTGGAGAAGGGAGCGGCTACCCGCTCCAGTATTCTGGCCTGGAGAATTCCATAGACTGTACAGTCCATGGGGTTGCAAAGAGTCGGACCCAACTGAGCGACTTTCACTTTCTTTCATCATGGACAAACTGTGTCACGGCTGTCATTAAGAGATGCTGTGTAGTCTGTTTGGTGGGTGTCACTTATATAGTTTGTGCCAAGCGAACATTAGGGACAATATTCTTAAGTGATTCCAGCTGTTCTGAACCTAATCAAGAAAGCTTTAAAAATGTATGCCTTCTCTGCGTTTTAAAACAGTTACCAGCGTTTCCCCAGTGGCTCAGTGGTACAGTCCGCCTGTCTATGCAGGAGACACTGGTTTGATCCCAAGTCCAGAAAGATCCCACATGCTACAGAGCCACTAAGCCCATGAGCCACACACGCTCTGGAACCCCTGGTCTGCAGCAGGAGCAGCCACTGGAAAGAGAAGCCCGGGCGCCGCAGCTGAGAGCAGCCCAGCCCGAGATAGCTAGAGAAAGACAGCAACGAGAAAGCAAACTGTTCACATTAAAACCAGGGTCTTCTCTCTGATCAAAATCCATGTAACAGGTGGCTCAGACGGTAAGGAATCTGCCTGCAATGTGGGAGACCTGGGTTCGATCCCTAAGCTGGGAAGATCCCCTGGAGGAGGAAATGGCAACTCAGTCCAGTGTTCTTGCCTGGAGAATCCCTTGGACAGAGGAGCCCCGACGGCTGCAGTCCATGGGGTCACAAAGAGTCGGACACGACTGAGCAACTAAGCACAGCAGAGCGTGGCATGCGTGTAACATCAGTCCTACTGGGTTATTTCCCAGGACTGCACACGGTATGCACTGGTACAGGCATGTCACAGAGGCNCAAAGAGTCGGACACGACTGAGCAACTAAGCACAGCAGAGCGTGGCATGCGTGTAACATCAGTCCTACTGGGTTATTTCCCAGGACTGCACACGGTATGCACTGGTACAGGCATGTCACAGAGGCAGACAGACACACGTTGACACACACAAACACCCACACACCGTCAGGCACTCTCAGCCCACCATCTGGCCCTCCTCTGCTCCCTGCACTATTCAGGCAAGATGCTGGTGCACATGTGGCCTTCACCAGTGATGCTGAGAGCTGGAAATCATAACCGAAGCCACAGAGCTGAGAATAACGTGCAGTTCCCGAAACAAGAGCTTTTACCTTCTTGATTGGCCCTCCTCTGCTCCCTGCACTATTCAGGCAAGATGCTGGTGCACATGTGGCCTTCACCAGTGATGCTGAGAGCTGGAAATCATAACCGAAGCCACAGAGCTGAGAATAACGTGCAGTTCCCGAAACAAGAGCTTTTACCTTCTTGAAATAATAATTGCTTTTGCTCACCCACTGCTGCGGGGACTAGCTCAAAGACACCCGGTGAGAAGCAGAAGCCCCCTGCCAAAGGTGCTCTTTAAAACCCTTCCTTGACTCATTCCAGGCACACGGCAGAGGTCTCTGAAGCCCCTGGCTTTCACCACCAGCCCCTTTCTCCAACCCAAAAATGATGAATTCGCCCATGAATTGAACATCATTGCCAGACTGAGACTATCATCACCCTCTCTTAAGCATTTGGCGGGTTCTAAAGTCCCCAGGTTATCATCGCATTGATAAGCCTAGGGTAACATGCTATTTGTCAGCTATGGCCAAGCGCCTTTGGTTCCAAAGCCAAATGAACATTTCTGCTGTTTCCTTGGGAGGGAAAGGCCAAAGAAGAAAAGTGTGCCTTGGTTTTAGAGGCACTNGTCCTGAGGCAGCCATCTTGCAGACCACGTGGTAATTAGTCTGTGGATGAAAAGCTAACGTGCCAAGGACACTAGAGCAGAAGGAGCGCAAGCCGGGGCGTATGTGTGTGATATCGGGATTCGGGATAAGAAAGACGCGTTCGCTCACAGCCTTCTGGGCACCCCTGGTGGCTCAGACGGTAAGAGCATCTGCCTCCAATGCGGGAGGCCCGGGTTCGATCCCTGGGTTGGGAAGGTGCCCCTGGAGAAGGAAACGGCAACCCACTCAGTACTCTTGCCTGGAAAATCCCATGGACGGATGGAAGAGCCCAGTAGGCCACAGTCTATGGGGTCGCAAAGAGTCGGACACGACTGAACGATTTCACTTTCACTTTCCTGGCACAGGGCTCCTAACACCCCCGGAATTTCCCAAGAGCCATAAAGCTTCTTCTGTTACGTTAATGGAGTGGCTTTGGGGTCATCTAAGGATGGGAGTTGGTTACCAGGGAAACCAGAAACCAGCCAGGAACAGAGGGCTGAGCTTTCAGCCACAATCCTGAGGCAGCCATCTTGCAGACCACGTGGTAATTAGTCTGTGGATGAAAAGCTAACGTGCCAAGGACGCTAGAGCAGGAGGCGCGCAAGCCGGGGCGTATGTGTGTGATATCGGGATTCGGGGTAGGAAAGACGCGTTCGCTCACAGTCTTCTGGGCACCCCTGGTGGCTCAGACGGTAAGAGCATCTGCCTCCAATGCGGGAGGCCCGGGTTCGATGCCTGGGTCGGGAAGGTGCCCCTGGAGAAGGAAACGGCAACTCACTCAGTACTCTTGCCTGGAAAATCCCATGGACGGACGGAAGAGCCCAGCAGGCCACAGTCTATGGGGTCGCAAAGAGTCGGACACGACTGAACGATTTCACTTTCACTTTCCTGGCCCAGGGCTCCTAACACCCCCGGAATTTCCCAAGAGCCATAAAGCTTCTTTTGTTACGTTAATGGAGTGGCTTTGGGGTCATCCAAGGATGGGAGTTGGTTACCAGGGAAACCAGAAACCAGCCAGGAACAGAGGGCTGAGCTTTCAGCCACACCCTCACTGCACCCCCAACCCCTAATCTCCAGTGGGGCTGGGAGAGGGGCTGGAAATGGAATCAATCGCCAGTGGCCAACAACTCAATCAACCAACCCATGGGANGGTCATCCAAGGATGGGAGTTGGTTACCAGGGAAACCAGAAACCAGCCAGGAACAGAGGGCTGAGCTTTCAGCCACACCCTCACTGCACCCCCAACCCCTAATCTCCAGTGGGGCTGGGAGAGGGGCTGGAAATGGAATCAATCGCCAGTGGCCAACAACTCAATCAACCAACCCATGGGATGAAACCGCCATAAAAATTCAAAATGGAGGAGATACACAAGGCATCCAGGTTGGTAAACCAGACCACTCCACATGCCACCAGGCCAGGCCCCAGATCCCCTGGGGAAGCACCGCTGCTTTGGGACCTTGCAATGTGTAGCTCGTGTCTCACTTTTGATCCACACCCTTAAATACTCCTGGTGATAAAGCAGTAGTCTAGTAAGTAAGCTGGCCTCCTGAGTTCTCTGAGCCACTTTAACAAACTATCTGAACCCAAGGAAGGAAGGGGTGGGGGGAACCTCTGATTCATGAACCTCCACTCATCAGAAGTGCGGAGACAAGCTGGACTTGCTCCATCTAGTGCGCTGAGCAGGCCTGTGGGACCTGATGCCGATTCCAGGCAGACAGTTGAATGGAAAGTCATCGAGGTGGTGTCAGAGAATTCCATGCAGGGGAAAAATCCACACTCTGGAACTTGCACCAGAATCCTTAGTGTGTTACTGGGAAAGGATGCCTGAACCCTGAAGCAACCTCGCTCCAGGATTCTCCCTACATAAGCTGTGATCCTCTCCATGTAAGCTCTTCCAACAACACAAGAGAAGACTCTACACATGGACATCACCAGATGGTCAACACCGAAATCAGACTGATTATATTCTTTGCAGCCAAAGATGGAGACGCTCTATACAGTCAGCAAAAAAAGACCAGGAGCTGACTGTGGCTCAGATCATGAACTCCTTATTACCAAATTCAGACTCAAATTGAAGAAAGTAGGGAAAACCGCTAGACCATTCAGGTATGACCTAAATCAAATCCCTTATGATTATACAGTGGAAGTGAGAAATAGATTTAAGGGCCTAGATCTGATAGGTAGAGTGCCTGATGAACTATGGAATGAGGTTCGTGACATTGTACAGGAGACAGGAATCAAGACCATCCCCATGGAAAAGAAATGCAAAAAAGCAAAATGGCTGTCTGGAGAGGCCTTACAAATAGCTGTGAAAAGAAGAGAGGCGAAAAGCAAAGGAGAAAAGGAAAGATATAAGCATCTGAATGCAGAGTTCCAAAGAATAGCAAGAAGAGATAAGAAAGCCTTCTTCA
>SJYX01014220.1:0-23845 GCA_006410675.1 Oreotragus oreotragus | reverse complement strand
AAGCATCTGAATGCAGAGTTCCAAAGAATAGCAAGAAGAGATAAGAAAGCCTTCTTCAGCAATCAATGCAAAGAAATAGAGGAAAACAACAGAATGGGAAAGACTAGAGATCTCTTCAAGAAAATTAGAGATACCAAGGGAACATTTCATGCAAAGATGGGCTCGATAAAGGACAGAAATGGTGTGGACCTAACAGAAGCAGAAGATATTAAGAAGAGGTGGGAAGAATACACAGAAGAACTGTACAAAAAAGATCTTCACGACCCAGATAATCATGATGGTGTGATCACTCATCTAGAGCCAGACATCCTGGAATGTGAAGTCGCTCATTATTAGAGAAGTGCAAATCATAACTACAATGATATATCACCTCATAATGGTCAGAATGGTCATCATCAAAAAAATCTACCAACAATAAATGCTGGAGAGGGTGTGGAGAAAAGGGAACCCCCTTGCACTGTTGATGGGAATGTAAATTGATACAGCCACTATGGAAGATGGTATGGAGACTCCTTTAAAAACTAGGAATAAAACTACCATATTATCCAACAACCCCACTACTGGGCATATACCCTGAGAAAACCATAAATGAAAAAGACACACGTATTCCACTGTTCACTGCAACACTATTTCCAATAGCGAAGACATGGAAGCAACCTAGATGTCCATTGACAGATGGAGAAGAAAGCTGTGATAGACATATACAATGGAATATTACTCAGCCATAAAAAGGAAGACATTTGAGTCAGTGCTAATTAGGTGGATGAACCTAGAGCCTATTATACAGAGTGAAATAAGTCAGAAAGAGAAAAACAAATATTGTATATTAACACATATTGATGGAACCTAGAAAAATGGTACTGATGAATAGGTTATTTTCAGGGTAGCAGTAGAGATGCAAAAAGAGAACAGACTTATGGACACATATATGGGTAGGAAGAAGAGGGTGGGACGAATGGAGAGAGTAGCATGGAAACATGTACACTAACATATGTAAAGCAGATAGCCACTGGGAATCTGCTGTATGACTCAGGGAACTCAAACCGGGGCTCTGTGACAACCTAGAGGGGTGGGATGTGGCAGGAGGTGGAAGGGAGGCTCTCGAGGAAGGGAACATCCATGTTGATGTATGGAAGAAATCAACAAAATATTGTAATTACCCTTCAGTTAAAAATAAATAATGAAAAAATTGGGGAAAAAAAACAAAACCAAAAAAAATCTGTCTTTGGTCCTCTTAGTCTTATCAGCCTCAAGGCTTCAAGTGACCAATGAGTCACCATCACTGCAGACACTTACTGTCCACAGTCTCAGTTCCCTGTTGATTTCATGTCTCCAAATTCCTAACATCAACTCAAATTCAGGATCTCCAAAACAACGAAACATCTTTCTTCCCAAGTCTTTTTTTGTCCTTCTATAGAACCATATACGAAAGTGGCACCATAAAGATGACTGAGGGCCGAAGAACTGATGCTTTCAAACTGTGGTGTTGGAGAAGACTTTTGAAAGTCCCTTGGACTGCAAGGAGATCAAACCAGTCCATCCTAAGGGAAATCAACCCTGAATATTCATTGGAAGGACAGATGCTGAAGCTGAAGCTCCAAAACTTTGGCCACCTGATGTGAAGAGCTGACTCCTTGAAAAAGACCCTGATGCTGGGAAAGACTGAGGGCTGGAGGAGAAGGAAGGTACAGAGGATAAGATGGTTGGATAGCCTCACCCAGTCAGTGGACATTAGTTTGAGCAAACTCCAGGACATAGTGAGGACATGGAAGCCTGGTGTGCTGCAGCCCATTGGGTCACAAACAGTCAAACATGACTTAGCAACTGAACAACAAGGGACCCACATGGGGCTTCCCAGGTAGCACTGGTGGTAAAGAGCCTGCCTGCCCAGTGCAGGAGATGCAGAGAAGCAGGTTCAGTCCTTGGGTCATGAAGATCCCTGGAGTAGGAAATGGCAACCCACTCCAGCATTCTTGCCTGGGAAATCAGGCAAGAAACCTGGGGGGCTATAGTCCACCAGGTCGCAAAGAGTAGGACACGACGGAGCACTATAGCACCATGGAACCATATATCCAAACCAACCCGTCCCAAACCTGTAGTGTTCCATCTTCCCTCTTCGGTTCCCTTGAGCCTTAACATCTGTCATTAAGTCCTTCCCTTTCCACCTTATCATCTACACACAGTCCTCCTTTCCTGCAGTTATGACTGTGGGGCCAAGAGTCAGGACTTTTAGAACAGATGTAACAACTTCCTCAGCAGCCCCTAAGCCTCCAGTCAGTTCCCACACTGTCTACTGCAAGGAAACCTGCCCTTGATCACACCAGGTTCTCCACGGTTGTAAATGATGGGAAAATGCTGACATAGGGAGCGGAGGCTCAACCAGGGCAACCCTGACTTCCATTTCCCAAGATTCACCTCACAGCAGTTAAGCAGTTGCAGATGGCTGGGCTTATGTAGTTACTTTGGTCAACATCTGAGCCCAGCAAGTCAATGGGAACACAGTGGACAGTTTCCTAGGCTACTGTCTTCACACAGAGATTCTGAAGTATGCTCCAAGTGTCTGCAAGCTTTTATGTACACTGCTGTGGGAGATCAAGTTAGAGAAGGAAGTTAGAAATCCCATCAGAGGCTCTGATGTTTAAAAAAAAAAGTGTGTGTGTGTGGGGGGGCACTTCAAAAGGTTTGCCAACCAAGAAAATTACCATCCAGTGATAGTGAAAGTCCCAAGGTGAAGAGAATTGGGGGGAACACGAGTAGGAGCCACAGAGTCTCTGAGTATCTCCTTACATGGTATTTGCCATCCACTACAGGATGACTGTTTCATTTACTTCACTTCACTTCACAGGATGACTATTTCATTTTATTAGGGAAGCTAGATGCTTTCCTTATACCTCTTTTTTCGGCTGCACTGCCGGGCACGTGGGATCTTAGTTCCCCCATCAGGAGTTGAACCCATGCCCTCTGTTGTGGAAGCGTCGAGTCTTACCCACTGGACCGACAGAAAAGTCTCCCTTGTACCATTTTTTATATCACTCACTCCCTGTACTAAACCTGCAATGATTATCAATGGCTCCTCACTGCCCAGAAACATCTAAGTCTAAATGCCTGGGTCTGCCAACTACAACGCACTGCCTTCCGGTGACATCCAACCTGCTGTTCTGCCCCCATTTTCCACCCACCTTCTACACATCAGTCAAACGGAAATTCAGACCCTGTGCTTTGTGCCTCCATGTGCTTTCTTCCTTCGTCCCCTCCATCTGGGATTCATGCATTCACTCACTCATTCTCAGTGGAGAGCTGACTGTGCCCTCTGTGATGAGCTGGGATGCCTTTTCCTTACCTACCTTTTTTTGGCCCCATTTAAGGGTCACCTCCTCCAGTACTTTGGCCACCTCATGCGAAGAGTTGACTCATTGGAAAAGACTCTGATGCTGGGAGGGATTGGGGGCAGGAGGAGAAGGGGACGACCGAGGATGAGATGGCTGGATGGCATCACTGACTCGATGGACGTGAGTCTGAGTGAAGTCTGGGAGTTGGTGATGGACAGGGAGGCCTGGGGTGCTGCGATTCATGGGGTCGCAAAGAATCAGACACGACTGAGCGACTGAACTGACTGACTGACTAAGGGTCACCTCATCCACAGTGCCCCTGGATTCCCTTAATCAGATGCAGTCTCTCCCTCTTCTGACCACTCAACTTTTCAGAGCACTGATGGGGTTCAAGGGCTTACCTGGTGGCTCAGGCAGTAAAGAATCTGCCTGTAATGCAGGAGATCAGCATTCGATCCCTGAGTTGGGAGGATCCCCTGAAGAAGGAACTGGCAACCCACTCCCTGGAGAATTTCATGAACAGAGGATCCTGGCAGGCTACTACTCCATCTGCCTGGAAATGGATTATTTGCTTGTCTGTCTTTTCCAGAACGGGCTTCCTGGTGACTCAGACATAAAGAATCTGCCTGCAATGAGGGAGACCTGGGTTCCATCCCTGGGTTGGGAAGATCTCCTGCCGGAGGGGATGGCAACCCATTCCAGTATTCTTGCCTGGAGAATCCCATGGACAGAGGAGCCAGGCGGGCTACAGTTCATGGGGTCGCAAAGAGTCAGACACAACTATGAGGTCAGTGAGGGCCAGCACAGGGACCTCACATCCTTCTCAGGAAAATTATTCAAGGACCATTCATCTGTTAAATGAATCAACTGATTAATGAGTGCTTTATTCCCATAAACTTCCTTACACTTCTTTCTTACCATATTAGCACTCGGTTCTTCATCAAATGTTAAAAATTAAAAGGCAGGAAGAAAACTGCTCCAGGGTCAAGAATTTGTCGCGCAAAAGCCAGAGCGGGGCCGGAAGCGTGAGAGTGCAGGCGGAACGCCCTGCCACGCCCTCTCGCTCGGGGCGCGGCTCTCCCGGGGACGCCCCCACGCCCCGCTCGCGCCCAGCCCCCACTCGCGCCCGGTCCCCGGGGGGCGCGGACGCGGCCACGGGGCCCTCAGGTCCCCGCAGCCCTGTGTGGGGGCGGGAAGGCAGCCGGGGAAGCCCACCAGCATCTCGGAGCCCCGCCCTCCCGGCCTCCGACCGGAGCCCCACTCCCGGGCTCCGCGCCAGCCCGGCAGGGGCGGGGGAGCGCCGCGCCCGCTCCCCGCCCGCACTCACCGTCCTGGCTCCACGCTCGGGGCGCGCCTCGGGCTAGGCTGAGCAGCGGCAGCAGCAGCAGCAGCGGGCGGCCTAGCGGGAAGCCAACGCCCCAGGGTCCCCGGGCCATGCCGCCGCCGCCGCCTCCCTCGCGGCGCGCTCGGACTCCTCCTGCTGCCCCGAGGCGCCGAGATAAGGCGGCTGGCGCCCTGGGAGGGGACCGGGCTGGGCGCTTCCGGCGCCGCACGGGGGAGCCGAGGGTGCCGCGGGGTCCCGGGGTGGGGGAGCGGCGCGCGGGCCCTTCCTCCCAGCAGGCCCGCGCCCGGGAGAATGCTCGTTCGGGCAATCGCTCCTGCACCGGCTGTGCACCTGCTGCACGCGGGCGCTGCGGGCCCAGGGACACCCGGCGGGCCCGGCCTAGTGACACACTCGAACGTAGAGCTCCCGACTGCGCCGGGAGAAAACGTGTCCTGTGCCCTAAGCCTGTGGAACGATCGCGGGATCCTAGGGGCTCAGGGAGGCACTCCCGGGGTGGCAAAGGAAGAGGGGTGAGGGGCAGAAGGAACAGGGGTCTTTGAGGAGCTGAAAGAGAGCTGGGTGAGGTGGCTGGAGCTCCAAGGGCGAGAAGCCCGCCGGTCCAGGCCACCCCGGCGGCAGGCTTGACCAGGCGACAAGACCGTCAGTGGCTTCAGAGCTGGTAGGGCTTCCTGCTACTCCGGGGACAGTCAGCCTGGGGCGTCAGAGAGGCTTCAGGAAGATGTAAGCGAAGACCTGGGGGTGAGAAGGGCCCAGAGAGGGATCTAAGCGGTGAGAGGCGTGGGCTAGACTGGAGAGCGCGCATTCTAGAAACGGGAAGGGAGACCTCCAGAGTGAGAACGGACAGTTGGAGAGAGGCAGTGAGCTGCGGAGATAAAGCACTCATAAACCCAGGAAAGGAGGCTGCTGAGAAGCCGTCACCGGGATCTCATCAGGAAAGTCTCCCCGGGTTGGCTCTGTGGGACTGGGAAAGGGGCCCGGGAGGCCGGGAGCCCGCCCAGAGCTGCTTCAGAGATCCAGGCAAGAGAGGACACGTCCCGGAGCGGAGCACTGGCTCTGAGTGTGGAGGGAAGAAACAAGTGAGAGTAGTATTGGGTGGAATCCACTGGATCTTACGACCAGTGGACTGTGGTGGACAAGCAAAGAGAAATTACAGATGTCACCGAAACTTTTGGTTTGGGCAGCTGGGTTGATGATGGCGTTGAGAGTCACTCAAATAGAAACACAAAGGGAGTTGTGGCAAGCTGGGGTAGGGAGAGGCTGGCTGCAGGGAAAGAAAAAATAAGTTCCAGGTTGAACGTTTTCAGCTTGAAATGTCCGTTTTGAGGTGTCTGTGGAGCACCCCAAGAGCAGCGGCCCCCTCCACTTCCTCACCCATATCCTCACTGGCTTTGTCTCTGTGCCATGGGCCTGCTCTCACCCTAACCACCCAGGACCACACCCATATAAGGGTTCAACTTGCTGTGCAGCCTTAAAAAGAAGTGGTTAAAAATAAACTTCCTAGGCCCTTTGCATCAGGCTTCCTTGCTAAGTATTCTTTGCTCAGCAAAGATAAGAGCCTGCTTTGGGGAGTGCTATGGACAGGGCAGGTAGTGCCAGCTCTCTCCTATTATTTAGATAGTGTCTTTAAGCTCCGCTCGCCATGAACTTTGAAATCGTGTCATTGTTTCAACAAAAATACGTTCAGGACATTTTCACCAACCTATACCTCTTTGCCATGCTGCCATGCCAAATAAATACATACGTTTTAATACATTTGTGTACATCCGTTTATAAATATGTGTATAGGTTATGGTGCTTGTGGTTAGTCCCTCAGTTGGGCCCAACTCTTTGCAACTCCATGGGCTGTAAACCCCACCCCCTTCCCCAGGCTCCTCTGTCCATGGAGATTCTCCAGGCAAGAATACTGGAGTGGGTTGCCATGCCTTCCTCCAGAGATCTTCCCAACCTAGGAATGAACCCCAGGTCTCCCACATTGCAAGCAGATTCTTTCCCATCTGAGCCACCAGGGAAGCCATATACATTTTTAACTGGTGATATCAGGGAAAAAATATCCAAAACTTGGAAATGGACAACAGATTACTGGGTGTCTTTTAATGGGGTGCTAGGTGTTGTGTGGTTGCCCTTCTGAAGATAATTTTATTCTAGAGGGTTGTGCACCATTTGGGTTTTTTTAAATTTTTTTAAAAAATCTTTTGGCTGAGTCTCATGGCATGTAAGATCTTAGCTCCCCAAACCTGTGTCTCCTGAATTGGAAGCCTGGAGTCTTTCTAAATTTTGAAAATTTTATGTTAGTACAATACATGATGCACTTATATCCTACATTAGATTGTGTGACTTTCATCAGTTCTTTTTATTGGCTCATTTTCTGTTTTCAAACAAATATTTTTGTAAAAACAAACTACATCCTACCCAATGGTAAATTCATGGAGTCACACAATGAAAAATTATCTTATCAGTACTTGTCACTAGGATTAAAAGAGAATATTGAACCAGTGTTAATTAAATTTGGCAGTGAGATTATTACCAAGAAAATATTTAGCTTATGAAAAATGTTCTTCTATTTTAAGGGAGCTCGGTCAGTACACCACTGTCTTTTAAAAGAGGATTTACAGAGAACCTTTTTTTTCCCCATGATATCAAGATTTTAATGACTTCATCAAAGAAAAAAATGACTTTTGGTTTCAAGATGGCATCATAAATTCTGAAAGAGCTCTCTCTCCTATCTCCTAAATCCCAGTAAAATATAAAATGTCCAGAGAGATACATACTCAATTAAGTATGTAGCAGTGCTTACAAACAGGAAAAAAATGACATCAGTAAACCAGATAGCTTTGAAAACTGTGTTGGATTAGATTTGCCACATGGCTTCCACAAAAATGTCCACTAAAAGAGATGGGAGAAAAAAAATTTTAATTATATGCATAGCTTTTGTACATATAATAATGTACAGATATTACAATATTTTCAAATTTGCTCCAGTACCAATGTGTAAGAATTGTTGAAAAAATGAAAAGTACACTTCTTCCTAGTTCAGAGCATTTTATCTTCCTCATCTGTGTACATATTGTTCACTACAATCTGCTCCTTCTTCATATTTCAGGCCACCAAATGCTAGTTTCCTGGCTCTCCTGAAAAACTATCATTTTCCGCACTTAAAAAAAAAAAACTTTAAACTTCTCTTTAAAAAGTTTTTTTACAGTAATTTACTCATCAGTGAGCCTTCATATAATTAATAAAATATTTAAATCCCACCTAAAATATTGAGGTTTACTGACCAATATTGTGGAAGTGATTTTAAGGGACATCAAGCAGTCTCGTATACATAATCCAGACAGCTTCCTGACTTATTCCTATTTCCCATCATCGAAGTCTAAGAAATACTGAAGTCTATTTTAATACATCTTGCTACATAATCAAAACATTCTGTGACAACAAAGAATGCCCATGTTCACAGCAGTATTATTCACATGAGCCAGAGGATGGAAGCAATCCAAATATCCATGAAAGGATGGGTGGATAAACAAAACGAAGTGGAGACATACAATGGAATATTATTTGACCTTAAAATGGAAGTAGGGCCTTCCCTGGCCATCCAGTGGTTAAGACTTTGCCTCCCAATGCAGGGAATAAGGCTTTGATCCCTGGTGGAGGAACTAAGATCCCACATGGCTGTTTTGGCAAAATAATAATAAGATTTTTAAAAAATGAAGCAGAAGCAATATTGTAAAAAATTCAATAAAGACTTTAAAAAACAGTCCACATTAAAAAAAAATCTTAAGAAAAAGAAAGTAAATTCTGATACATGCTACACTGTAGATGAAACTTGAGGACATTATGCTA
Source organism: Oreotragus oreotragus (assembly GCA_006410675.1). Taxonomy (NCBI): domain Eukaryota; kingdom Metazoa; phylum Chordata; class Mammalia; order Artiodactyla; family Bovidae; genus Oreotragus; species Oreotragus oreotragus. The sequence goes on along the minus strand of SJYX01014220.1, from coordinate 15,331 downwards.
AGTGAAATAACTCAGTTAAAAAAGGGTAAGTACTATCAGTTTCCACTTATAGAAGGTGGAAAATTCATAGAGACAGAAGTAGAAGGAGTTTGGAGAAGAGGGAAATGGGAAGCTGATGTTTAATTAGTAGAGAGTTTCACTTTTGCAAGATGAAAAATTCTGGGGGTGGATGGTGGTGATGGTTGCAAACAAGATGAATGCACTTAATGCCACTGAGCTGCACATTTAAACATGATGAAAATGATTTTTAAAAGTCAATGAGAAAAAAAAATGTAGGTACACTAACATATAGGACTCCCGACATTAACTTTGGATCTTGACAAATCAGAATTATAGGAAAGGTCCCTTGGAAAGCTCCATCCCCCAATCCCTGAGACATAAATGGATGGGATTCCTAGAGAGCCCTGAGTGGCCTGTGAGGCAGGCAGGAGTGTGGAGAGAAGTCTGGGCAAATAGAAAGTGAACACTGGTCCTAGTATCTCTAGCATTTCCCCCTCGGCTGCTCTTCAGTGTGTCTCCTTACAATATCAAGTTTGGCGTTTGCCTGGTGGGTTCTCATCCTGACATGACACAGAGCCAGAAGGAGAAGGGAGACAGGGAGGCTGAATACCAAATATCTTAGAACTTTCCTGGAAAAATCCCTCGCTTGGTCATCACACTCCTAACCAGACATGACTTGCTGCTTTTTCCAGAGGCTGGCTTGGGAATACTAGCAGGTTTGCAAATGGTAAATAAATCGCCTATCTGTGGATATTTTGGGAATGGTTTGAATATGTAATTGTAATGAGTTTGATAAGCTTTGGTGTTGAACTTATTGCTTGAAGCTGGCATTAACTTGCAAATGACTTAAATATTTGAAGCCTCTGAATTACGCTGGTTGAAAAACTGAGTGTTTGAAAATGATAAAAGTGAGCCCCCTCTGTAACACCACCCTCCATGGTCACACACATTTGTCACACACATCTATCCCTAGCTGATGTGACCTCTGAGAACACCGCCAGACTGCCTGTAAGAGGCACATTGACCCTCCCAGGATGGAGTCAACCTCTTAAGCGGATTTGTCCAGACCGATAGCAGGAACCTGTCTCTACGGAGAAAAGCCCTCCTGACTCTTAAGTCAAGTGCAGGTAAACTTTCTTAAAAGCTCAATGACTCTCAGATACTTCATTGCGATGGGAGAAGCAGCAAGCAGGATTATCCCGCCTTCCTCCACACGCCGCTCCCTCCCCTGAACACACATACAAACCAAACATCCTACCTGCAGTTAGTCTGTGGAGCTTGGGCAACAAACAGACTATTGGCTGTTATATCTGACTGTGCTAGAAGCCATCCAGACACCAGGGTTCTCGGAATTGCACTGGCAAGTGCACTCTGATAGAAGATTTGGCATTTTTTAAAAATATGGACCATTTCTTAAGTCTTTATTGAGTTTGTTACACTCTCGCTTCCGTTTTACGTTTTGGTTTTTGGCCTCAAGACATGTGAGATCTTCATTCCTCAACCAGGCATCCAACCTCCACCTCCTGCATTGGAAGGCAAAGTCTGAACCACTGGATCGCCAGAGAAGGCCCTGGAAGATGTGGATTTAGAAGCAAACTTCAGACATTCCAGCTGAAGCTCAGAAAGCAGCTGGCATAGTATTGGCCCGTCCTTGCCCCTCCCTCCTCCCCTTGGCAGTAGGGGTAACACCAAGCAAGACTAGGGCTCTGTCACCCTTTCTCTCTCTCTCTCTCTCTCACACACACACACACACACACACACACACACAGAGTCACCTGCCTCACAAGAGGAAGCCTCAGCTGTTGGTATGTTTGTTCCACAAACCCCAAAAGGAAGCCTGCTGACAGCCCATTTCCGGACCAAGAATCGCCCTGAGGACCCTCGCAGGCACCCACAGCCCTGAGAAGTGGGACGCATCTAACCGTGACTGACACAATTGCTGAGGAAGCTCACAACAGCTCTGAAGGCTGATGGAGCTATGCCTTGCTTAATAAGAACCGCCAACAGTGAAGACCCATCACTGACCTTAGCAAATAGTACAATCTTTAAAACAGAAATACTGTACTCAATTATTTTGCAATGGGCTTAGCCACAGGTTTTACTGATTTCTTTGCTAACTGCTGAGTTTTGTGCCCTGTGGCTTCCTATTTCACCCTCCTGCTCCTCCTCTTCCTCCTTCTTCTTCAGCTTCTAGTACATCTGAGTATCTTTTTCAGAAAGTGGTTCCTGGGTGGTAAACTTTCAGAATGTTCGCATGTCCAAATATATCTTGATTTTTGTTCCCATCATTTATTTACTTAAAGATTAACTGAGTTGAGAATTCTGAATTCACAAAAATTAAGTGATAGGCTAACAGCATCCAGAACCTGGGTTCAAAAGAATCTTTCCTTAGAATTTTGTCTTCTGTGTTAGCGTTGCTGATGAGAACCACACACTGATTTGATTCCTTCCAGGTAATGTGTCCCTCGTGCTGCTCAACCCAAGCTTTGGGGGTTTTCTGATTATCCTTGAAATTCAGAAATTTCATGAGGATGTAGTTTTTCATCATTCTTGCCCAGCACTCATTGAACCCTTTCAATTTGTAGATTTGAGTCTTTCTTCAGCAGGAACATTTTTTTCCCTTTTGATTCATTGATTCTTTTGTTCTCTTGATTCTATTTATCTCTTCTGGAATGTATGGTAGACAGCTTCTAAAAGTTTGCCTATAGCTTCCATGGCTCAGTATTTATTTTATTCTCATCATCTTCTTTGTGTTTATTCACTGAATATGGAAGACAGTTCTAACACAGTCTTTCTGTTCACAATTTGGTCTTCATTCATCCCTATCCGTGGAAATACTTTTTTATTTCTGCATTCAGGTTTTTCCCAAGCATGAATTTCCAAGAACTCTTTCTTTTTATAGAATGCCTTTATTTCTGTAAATGGAACTTCCTGACTTCCTCAAGTATACCAACTATCATATTTTAACTTTCTTTTTTTTGGCCATGCCCTCCTGACATGCAGGATCTGGGTTCCCTGACCAGGGATCAAATCTGTGCCGCCTGCAGTGAAACTTCAGAGTTTTAACCACTGGACTGCCAGGGAAGACCCCCAACTATGGTATTTTAAAGTTCTTTTCTTTCTTGATTAACACTTTCATCAGCAGGTCCTTTGTTTTATTTGTAGCACTGGATGACATTTCTGTTGGTTTTCCTCATTGTTTCATGCTTTTTGAATGCCCGTTAGTTTTCACATGAGAGTTTCATCTGTTTAGAATAAGAAGTTCAGGTATATTTCCCAAGGCCAGGTGAGAATCCCTGCTTTCTTAAGCGTAAATAGAGATTTGGTTTCAGTGGTCCAAGCTCTAATGGTTTTGAGGGTGGAAGGGAAAAAGTGTACACTGGCTACTTTCTCTGGCTCCAGTGCCTTCTCTGGGAGCCTCAGGTATCATAACTCTCATCTTCTTTGGTAAAAAATAAGCTTTACTTAAAATTTTCACTTGGGGGAAAAAATCCAGGATCCACCACTTCTAAAGCAGAGAATGGGTGCAGATGTTTGCAGCTCATGAATTAATTACCAGCTCACCATCCATGGGGTCGCAGAGTCGGACACGACTGAAGCGACTTAGCAGCAGCAGCAGCACCATCATATCAGTTCCTTCTCCCTGCCCCTGATATCTCTGAACTTGAGGTTATTCTAGTGTTCCAAATAGAAAGTTCACTTTTTTGAAGAGCTTCTCTTTCTGCTTTCGTGGGTTGTAGGTGCATTGGCTCTTTCATGCATTTATCCATCTGATCACAATCAGCTTTATATCTTACACAAATAACCTCTACTTTGGTGCTCTGATAATACCCTGCCTGGATTTCCAGTTCCACTTTTAGGTGATTCTGTTTTATTTTTTCCTGTTTTTGTTGTTGTTGTTTTTTAAACTCAAGTATACTTTACATGGGATTCCCAGGTGGCACAGTAGTAAAGAATCCATCTGCCAATGCAGGAGAGGCAGGAATCGCAGGTTTGATCCTTGGGTCGGAGAGATTCCCTGGAGTAGGAAATGGCAGCCCACGCTAGTATTTTTGCCTGGAAAATTCCATGGACGGAGGAGCCTGGAGAGCAACAGTCCATGGAGTCGCAAAGAGTGAGACACGACTGGAGTGACTGCATACACACATAATTTACATACAGTGAAATCCACAATATTAAGTATACATTTCTACTTCCAAAGTTTCCCTGTCAGTGACTTTTCAGCATTTAATTGTCTGTCCTTCCCATTAGACTCAAGGCTGTGAATGCCATATTAACCAGCTATCCTTATATCTGGAACAACTCTTGGTGCCTAGCAAGTATTCTACATGTTGGAAGAAGGAAGGAAGATTGGAGTCAGTCACTGTCTGTCCTCAGTCGCCAGTGGGTGTTAATATTCAGCTCAGCTACTCATCCTTGGAGGAAGCCAGTGTAGGCAATCCTCAGATTAGTCACCTCCGTACATGTCTCATTTCCTGTTCATTCAAGGGCTCCATGGCTCCTGGTTGATCTATCCCCAGGTGACTGTCTCCCACAGTGAGTGTCTCTTGGACTCTGATGTCACCCCACATTGTACTGACTTGCTCCCACAGTGGTTTTCAAATGGATATGAGTGAGAAACTTTGAGTCTGTGCCAAAGTGGGTAATGGAAAAGGAAGCATGTATTAGCCATTTCAAAAGATCTCTTATGCTTTGATTTTCTCTGGCAGGTTTGTGGAATAAACCCTAAGCACTCACAGGTAATTTTTTTTTTAATCAAATTATTCTTTGTTATCATGGCAGTTACTTCTTATGTATATCAATGATTTGCCAGTATTGCATAGATTGGGCTGACAGGCCATAGACCTTAGACGCTCAGATAAGACACAAATTGTCAAACATCATCTAAATCAAGTCACCTGCACCTTCCCAAACAGATTAGCTCTCCATATTGCCAACTCACCAGCTGCTGTCAGAGTTGCTCTTTCCTGAGTCCCTCTGCTTCACTTCCCTGCTGCCTACTACTTGGGAGACTTTTGGTTCATATGACTTCCTCTGATCCAAAATGTTGAAAGCAAAACTGGAAGTTGTTGACTCCCATAATCTGAGAGGTGCACTGACAGATCTGACTTAAGGTGTGATCTGACCAAACACCAACAGTGCCCCTGGAATCCAGATTCTCTCTTAGCTCTGCTTGCTCTGTTCTTCAGGTTTTCACTGCGTTACTACATGATAGCTGCTGCAGATCAGTTCTTAGAGCATCTCAGCTTCAAATCCAATGGACAGACAAAGCTTCTCTTCCCCAGAAGTGACACAAAAGCCTCGAAACTTTTTCTCCCTCGGGACAGAGGTGCCCATAGCCACGCCATGGTCCTCGATAATAGGATCAATAAATAGTCTAGAGCTACGAGAGCTCAGCCTGAGTGTGGGGTCAGCCTCACACGAACACCAAGGACTGAGCCAGGAAGGAGGGATTCAAGACACAGGGCAACATTTTTATCAGCAGGGTAAATGGTGCCAGGCAGCAAGAACAGCAGGTATGACTATAACTTGTGAGCACACTGGCTCCTCAGAACCCCTCCCTTCTCAACTTACCAGATCTGCCTTTTCACAGATCAAAGCTTATCTGAGCTGCACTCCCTCTCCTTATGGCATTCTAGGATGTATCTTTGAGTCTCACCATTCTGGGTAACTCAGTTCAGTTCAGTCGCTCAGTCGCGTCCGACTCTTTGCCACCCCATGAATCGCAGCACGCCAGGCCTCCCTGTCCATCACCATCTCCCGGAGTTCACTCAGACTCACGTCCATCGAGTCCGTGATGCCATCCAGCCATCTCATCCTCGGTCGTCCCCTTCTCCTCCTGCCCCCAATCCCTCCCAGCATCAGAGTCTTTTCCAATGAGTCAACTCTTCGCATGAGGTGGCCAAAGTACTGGAGTTTCAGCTTTAGCATCATTCCTTCCAAAGAAATCCCAGGGTTGATCTCCTTCAGAATGGACTGGTTGGATCTCCTTGCAGTCCAAGGGACTCTCAAGAGTCTTCTCCAACACCACAGTTCAAAAGCATCGATTCTTCGGCGCTCAGCTTTCTTCACAGTCCAACTTTCACATCCATACATGACCACAGGAAAAACCATAGCCTTGACTAGGCGGACCTTAGTCGGCAAAGTAATGTCTCTGCTTTTGAATATACTATCCAGGTTGGTCATAACTTTTCTTCCAAGGAGTAAGCGTCTTTTAATTTCATGGCTGCAGTCACCATCTGCAGTGATTTTGGAGCCCAAAAAAATAAAGTCTGACACTGTTTCCACTGTTTCCCCATCTATTTCCCATGAAGTGATGGGACCGGATGCCATGATCTTCGTTTTCTGAATGTTGAGCTTTAAGCCAACTTTTTCGCTCTCCTCCTTCACTTTCATCAAGAGGCTTTTTAGCTCCTCCTCACTTTCTGCCATAAGGGTGGTGTCATCAGCATATCTGAGGTTATTGATATTTCTCCCGGCAATCTTGATTCCAGCTTGTGTTTCTTCCAGTCCAGCGTTTCTCATGATGTACTCTGCATATAAGTTAAATAAGCAGGGAGACAATATACAGCCTTGACGTACTCCTTTTCCTATTTGGAACCAGTCTGTTGTTCCATGTCCAGTTCTAACTGTTGCTTCCTGACCTGCATACAGATTTCTCAAGAGGCAGGTTAGGTGGTCTGGTATTCCCATCTCTTTCAGAATTTTCCACAGTTTATTGTGATCCACACAGTCAAAGGCTTTGGCATAGTCAATAAAGCAGAAATAGATGTTTTTCTGGAACTCTCTTGCTTTTTCCATGATCCAGCGGATGTTGGCAATTTGATCTCTGGTTCCTCTGCCTGTTCTAAAACCAGCTTGAACATCAGGGAGTTCACGGTTCACATATTGCTGAAGCCTGGCTTGGAGAATTTTGAGCATTACTTTACTAGCGTGTGAGATGAGTGCAATTGTGCGGTAGTTTGAGCATTCTTTGGCATTGCCTTTCTTTGGAATTGGAATGAAAACTGACCTTTTCCAGTCCTGTGGCCACTGCTGAGTTTTCCAAATTTGCTGGCATATTGAGTGCAGCACTTTCACAGCATCATCTTCCAGGATTTGAAACAGCTCAACGGGAATTCCATCACCTCCACTAGCTTTGTTCTTAGTGATGCTTTCTAAGGCCCACTTGACTTCACATTCCAAGATGTCTGGCTCTAGATTAGTGATCACATCCTCATGATTATCTGGGTCGTGAAGATCTTTTCTGTACAGTTCTTCTGTGTATTCTTGCCACCTCTTCTTAATATCTTCTGCTTCTGTTAGGTCCATACCATTTCTATCCTTTATCGAGCCCATCTTTGCATGAAATGTTCCCTTGGTATCTCCAATTCTCTTGAAGAGATCTCTAGTCTTTCCCATTCTGTTGTTTTCCTCTATCTCTTTGCATTGATTGCTGAAGAAGGCTTTCTTATCTCTTCTTGCTATTCTTTGGAACTCTGCATTCAGATGCTTATATCTTTTCTTTTCTCCTTTGCTTTTCGCCTCTCTTCTTTTCAGTGCTATTTGTAAGGCTTCTCCAGACAGCCATTTTGCTTTTTTGCATTTCTTTTCCATGGGGATGGTCTTGATCCCTGTCTCCTGTACAATGTCACGAACCTCATTCCATAGTTCATCAGGAACTCTGTCTATCAGATCTAGGCCCTTAAATCTATTTCTCACTTCCACTGTATAATCATAAGGGATTTGATTTAGGTCATACCTGAATGGTCTAGCGGTTTTCCCTACTTTCTTCAATTTAAGTCTGAATTTGGAAATAAGGAGTTCATGATCTGAGCCACAGTCAGCTCCTGGTCTTGTTTTTGTTGACTGTATAGAGCTTCTCCATCTTTGGCTGCAAAGAATATAATCAATCTGATTTCGGTGTTGACCATCTGGTGATGTCCATGTGTAGAGTCTTCTCTTGTGTTGCTGGAAGAGGGTGTTTGCTATGACCAGTGCATTTTCTTGGCAAAACTCTATTAGTCTTTGCCCTGCTTCATTCCGCATTCCAAGGCCAAATTTGCCTGTTACTCCAGGTGTTTCTTGACTTCCTACTTTAGCATTCCAGTCCCCTATAATGAAAAGGACATCTTTTTTGGGTGTTAGTTCTACAAGGTCTTGTAGGTCTTCATAAAACCGTTCAACTTCAGCTTCTTCAGCATTACTGGTTGGGGCATAGACTTGGATAACTGTGATATTGAATGGTTTGCCTTGGAAACGAACAGAGATCATTCTGTCGTTTTTGAGATTGCATCCAAGTACTGCATTTCGGACTCTTTTGTTGACCATGATGGCTACTCCATTTCTTCTGAGGGATTCCTGCCCGCAGTAGTAGATATAATGGTCATCTGAGTTAAATTCACCCATTCCAGTCCATTTTAGTTCGCTGATTCCTAGAATGTCGACGTTCACCCTTGCCATCTCTTGTTTGACCACTTCCAATTTGCCTTGATTCATGGACCTGACATTCCAGGTTCCTATGCAATATTGTTCTTTACAGCATCGGATCTTGCTTCTATCACCAGTCACATGCACAACTGGGTATTGTTTTTGCTTTGGCTCCATCCCTTCATTCTTTCTGGAGTTATTTCTCCACTGATCTCCAGTAGCATATTGGGCACCTAACGACCTGGGGAGTTCCTCTTTCAGTATCCTATCATTTTGCCTTTTCATACTGTTCATGGGGTTCTCAAGGCAAGAATACTGAAATGACTTGCCATTCCCTTCTCCAGTGGACCACGTTCTGTCAGCCCTCTCCACCATGACCCGCCCGTCTTGGGTTGCCCCACAGGTATGGCTTGGTTTCATTGAGTTAGACAAGGCCCTGGTCCTAGTGTGATTAGATTGACTAGTTTTCTGTGAGTATGGTTTCAGTGTGTCTGCCCTCTGATGCCCTCTTGCAACACCTACCATCTTACTTGGGTTTCTCTTACCTTGGGCGTGGGGTATCTCTTCACAGCTGCTCCAGCAAAGCACACCCGCTGCTCCTTACCTTGGATGAGAGGTATCTCCTCACTGCCGCCCTTCCTGACCTTCAGTGTGGGATAGCTCCTCTAGGCCCTCCTGCGCTTGGGCAGCCACAGCTCCTTGGACGTGGGGTTGTTCCTCCCGGCTGCCGTGCCTGGCCTCGGATGCCGGGTGGCTCGTCCTGGCCGCCACCCCTGACCTCGGACCTGGATTAGCTCCTCTCGGCCGTTCCTGGGCCTTGGCAGCCTGCCAAACTCGGCTGCTGCCCCTGACCTCGGACGTGGGGTAACTCCTCTTGGTCGCCGCCCTTCGAGCATGAGGTCCTTCTGGCTTCTGCCCCTGACCTCGCACGTGGGGTAGCTCTTCTGGGCCGGGGCAGCCTGTGCTTAGTGCGCCGGTCGCAACTGCCTGCGCTTAGCGTGCCGGTTGTGTTTTATTATTGTTGTTGTTGTAACCTATGTCTACCTAAAGAGTTATTTATGCCCCAGACTGAACACAGTACTTGGGGAATAGTTTGACCAGTGTAAAATTAAGTAGATCTTTTCCCCCACAGGTCCTAATAATAAAAATCCTTGTAATAGACTTACATTTTGTATAACTCAAGTGTACAACCTTAAGTACATACCCATTACATTGTTGAGGGCAGTTCACTACCCTTGAAAGTGAAAGTGAAGTAGCTCAGTCATGTCCAACTCTTTGCTATTCCATGGACCGTAGCCTACCAGGCTCCTCCGTCCATGGGATTTTCCAGGCAAGAGTACTGGAGTGGGTTGCCATTTCCTTCCCCAGGGGATTTTCCTGACCCAGGGATTGAAGCCAGGTCTCCTGCATTGCAGGCAGACACTTTACGCTCAGAGCCACCAGGGAAGCCCAAACCCGTACCTCTGGTCTTTTAGAACACAATGACTCCAGAATATTCTAGAAATGGCTTTCTAGAGACCAACTTTCCAACCTTCCTGGGAATAATGAGCCTGAAGTTACCTCAGGTTAGCTTCCAGGACCTGTCTAGGGTGGCCTAAGGGGGAAGTTCCAGGCAAGGAGACTCCATGACTTCCTTCAACCACCCACTGCATTTGTAGCCTCTGCCAAGATGCAGGAAGGACTGTGGCTTCTAGACCAGTCGAGTTTTTAAGAAGCATTTCTCTGCCTTAAACAAAATCCTATGGAGGGGGGTGCCTCACATTAGGGGGCCTTTCAGCTGCCCAGAACAAGAAAAAAATCATTAAGGAGGAAGCCTTCAAACTAGACCCTAAAAGATGAGTAGATTTTCAAAAGATGAAAACAGGGACCCAAAGGAAAACACAAGACAGACAGAAAAAGAGTTTTTCTTTGGAAAAAAAAAAAATAATTGCAAAGAAATTTGTTAAGGGTTGGAGATGCTCTTGCCTGGAAAATCCCATGGATGGAGGAGCCTGGTAGGCTGCAGTCCATGGGGTCACGGAGAGTCAGACACTTACTGAGCGACTTCACTTTCACTTTTCACTTTCATGTATTGGAGAAGGAAATGGCAACCCACTCCAGTGTTCTTGCCTGGAGAATCCCAGGGATGGCAGAGCCTGGTGGGCTGCCATCTGTGGGGTCGCACAGAGTCAGACACGACTGAAGCGACTTAGCAGCAGCAGCAGCAGGAGATACTCAGAGAAGAAAGTCAGAAATTGAAAGGAGGATCCTTCCTGGTGGTTCAGTCGTTGAGAATTCACCTTCCAGTGCATGGGGTGCAAGTTCGATCCCTGGTTGAGGAGCCAGGATCCTACATGCCTCAGGGCCAAAAACCCAGAAATAAACAACAGAAGCAATATTGTGGCAAACTTAATAAAGACTTTGAAAGTGGTCTGCATTAATAAAGAAAAAAGAAATTGAAAGGAAACTCCTGCTCATGCCCAGCCCTAAGCCTCCAGGCTCTCAAAGACTTTTCCCAGGAAGTGTCTCCAAGCCAGGATGCTCTTTAATTATAGCAAGAAGAGGCCCCCAACTCTAAACCCCACTTTTCAGAGGGTCCTGCCAATTACAAACATTTTCTCAAAAATTAAATGTATTAATGCAGGTAACAATCCTTTCTGGTTCATCATCTGATCATGAAAGTCATATGAGTGAATTAGGAACTTTTTTTTTAACCTTTGAGAAATACATAGTCTTTATTAGGCTCAGATCAGGACCCTGAAAGTCTTGAGGACATCTGCGTATTCGTCAGTTTTCTTCTCCATGTTCTTTTCAGCCTGTTTCCGTAGCCTCGTGAGCTGTTCTTCCTTCCTGTAACCGATCTTGACCTCTTCCTACTTCTCCTCCAGTGGGGCTGCCACTGCCAACCTGTGAGCCAGACACCTGGGGGGTAAGCAAACTTTCACACAAGCTTCACACAAACGGCCTTGAGGGCAACAGGAACAACTCTTTGCTTTTCCTGGTCAGAGGGCAGCGGGGTCCTATCAAAAACCTTGAGGGCTCAGGGTGACCTGGCATCCCGTAGTTCTGGGGAAGGCCTGCTACGCACCCTCCAAAAGATGCGGCTCAGAAGTGGCAACGGCTGCGGATAGGTTGGTGTTCATCCGATTGCAGAGGAAGATCGGGGATTTTACCTTGTTTCTGCAGAACTGCCAGAAATGTTGGTGCGCTCACAACACACCACCTCCCAGCCCAGCGGTACCTGCTTGATCGTGAAGGGCGTCTGGTTGCCCAGGGAGACGGATAGAGCCATCAGCCTAGGACCAACCCTCTGCCACCTTGGGCATCCGCCTGGGAACCGTAAAACATTTTAATACAGAAAAGTTACAAAAAAGAAAAGAAAAAAGAAGAAAAAGACTTGGCAAAAACCTGAAAATTAATTTAGCAAAAATCACTCAGGGGCTTCCTTGGGGGCGCAGTAGATAAGAATCTGCCTACCAATGCAGAAGACAGGATTTGGAATCTTCCCTGGTGATGGAAGGTTCCACATGCCCCAGAGCAACTAAGACCCGGGGCCACCGGTGCTGAGCCTGTGCACCTAGCGCTTGAGCTCCACGAGAGAAACCACCACAGAGAGAAGTCAGCACCACAGCGGAGAGGAGCCCTGCTCACTGCAAACTAGAGAGAGTCTGAAGAAAGCAGGGAAGACCCAGCGTGGCCGAAAAATACAGTCGTTAAGTTAAAAGTCCATCAGCCTCCGTGTGGTTGTGCCATTTCCTTCTCCATGGACTATAGCCCTCCAGGCTCCTGTGTCCATGGGGTTCTCCAGGCAGGCTAGAATACTGGAGTGGGTTGCCATTTCCTAACGCTAAACATCCGCTCCCATAATCAACCCCACCCAGACTCAGGAAATGTTTCTCCACTCCTCTTGCCTCACATTATTGAAACACAATGTAGAAACAAAGTGAAGTTGCTCAGCCGTGTCCGACTCTTTGCGACCCCGTGGACTGTAGTCTACCACACTCCTCCGTCCATGGGATTTTCCAGGCAAGGGTACTGGAGTGGGTTGCCATTTCCTTCAGCAGCTTCCAAATGCCCCAGGAGTTTCTCACTGTGTCACTGCTGACATCAGAAGTAGATGCTTCCAAGGGTAGGGAGGTTTGAGAACTGAAAGAACATAGAGGAGACAGAAGACAGATTCATTTATTAAATCCCTTCTCTGTGATAGTTTGGATGTAACAGATTTTTTCATGATGAAATACCATTTTCCAGCAGTGCTGAGGGTCCACTATCTGTTTTTCTTCAAGTTATAGCTAATCTATGGCTCACCAGTTTGCAGTTTTGCAACCATTGCCCCTGACTGTTGAGGAACATTTTGCAACATTAAGAATTCATGTGACTTTTAAATTTGTAAACATATTGGCCTACATCTAATGTATATGAAGCATGATCCCAGTTCTTTACTGCTGGCAACTGAATAGTAAAGGCTGGAACTGGGAATAGTTTTATTTTTATAGATTCATTTTTTAGGTTTCATAGGCTTAATCAAACCTTTACAAAATTAAAAGTCAGAGGGAGGGGAAGTGGTTCATTTTGTTATATGGCAGAAACCAACAGAACATTGTAAATTCATTATCCTCCGATCAAAAATAAAAAATTTTTAAAATAAAACTACAAAAAATTGTCAGCTTTATTTAAATAATTTTTACATCAAGTGTTGATATTTTCCTATCATAATTTGTATTTTACTATTGATTTATTGATTTTTAGAATCAATGCTTTTGAACTGTGGTGTTGGAGAAGACTCTTGAGAGTCCCTTGGACTGCAAGGAGATCCAACCAGTCCATTCTGAAGGAGATCAACCCTGTTCTATCTTTGGAANTCCTAACCAGACATGACTTGCTGCTTTTTCCAGAGGCTGGCTTGGGAATACTAGCAGGTTTGCAAATGGTAAATAAATCGCCTATCTGTGGATATTTCGGGAATGGTTTGAATATGTAATTGTAATGAGTTTGATAAGCTCCGGTGTTGAACTTATTGCTTGAAGTTGGCATTAACTTGCAAATGATTTAAATATTTGAAGCCTCTGAATTACGCTGGTTGAAAAACTGAGTGCTTGAAAATGATAAAAGTGAGCCCCCTCTGTAACACCACCCTCCATGGTCACACACATTTGTCACACACATCTATCCCTAGCTGATGTGACCTCTGAGAACACCGCCAGACTACCTGTAAGAGGCCACATTGATCCTCCCAGGATGGAGTCAACCTCTTAAGCAGATTTGTCCAGACCGATAGCAGGAACCTGTCTCTACGGAGAAAAGCCCTCCTGACTCTTAAGTCAAGTGCAGGTAAACTTGTCATTCTTAAAAGCTCAATGACTCTCAGACACTTCATTGCGATGGGAGAAACAGCAAGCAGGATTATCCCGCCTTCCTCCACACGCCTCTCCCTCCCCTGAACACACATACAAACCAAACATCCTACCTGCAGTTAGTTTGTGGAGCTTGGACAACAAATAGACTATTGGCTGTTATATCTGACTGTGCTAGAAGCCATCCGAAGTCATTCTTAAAAGCTCAATGACTCTCAGACACTTCATTGCGATGGGAGAAACAGCAAGCAGGATTATCCCGCCTTCCTCCACACGCCTCTCCCTCCCCTGAACACACATACAAACCAAACATCCTACCTGCAGTTAGTTTGTGGAGCTTGGACAACAAATAGACTATTGGCTGTTATATCTGACTGTGCTAGAAGCCATCCGAACACCAGGGTTCTCAGAATTGCACTGGCAAGTGCACTCTGATAGAAGATTTGGTATTTTTTAAAAATGTGAACCATTTCTTAAGTCTTTATTGAGTTTGTTACACTCTCGCTTCCGTTTTATGTTTTGGTTTTTGGCCTCAAGACATGTGAGATCTTAATTCCTCAACCAGGCATCCAACCTCCACCTCCTGCATTGGAAGGCAAAGTCTGAACCACTGGATCGCCAGGGAAGGCCCTGGAAGATGTGGATTTAGAAGCAAACTTCAGACATTCCAGCTGAAGTTCAGAAAGCAGCTGGCATAGTATTGGCCCGTCCTTGCCCCTCCCTCCTCCCCTTGGCAGTAGGGGTAACACCAAGCAAGACTAGGGCTCTGTCACCCTTTCTCTCTCTCTCTCTCTCTCTCTCTCTCTCTCTCTCACACACACACACACACACACACACACACACACACAGAGTCACCTGCCTCACAAGAGGAAGCCTCAGCTGTTGGTATGTTTGTTCCACAAACCCCAAAAGGAAGCCTGCTGACAGCCCATTTCCGGACCAAGAATCGCCCTGAGGACCCTCGCAGGCACCCACAGCCCTGAGAAGTGGNCACACACACACACACACACACACACACACACAGAGTCACCTGCCTCACAAGAGGAAGCCTCAGCTGTTGGTATGTTTGTTCCACAAACCCCAAAAGGAAGCCTGCTGACAGCCCATTTCCGGACCAAGAATCGCCCTGAGGACCCTCGCAGGCACCCACAGCCCTGAGAAGTGGGGCGCATCTAACCGTGACTGACACAATTGCTGAGGAAGCTCACAACAGCTCTGAAGGCTGATGGAGCTATGCCTTGCTTAATAAGAACCGCCAACAGTGAAGACCCATCACTGACCTTAGCAAATAGTACAATCTTTAAAACAGAAATACTGTACTCAATTATTTTGCAATGGGCTTAGCCACAGGTTTTACTGATTTCTTTGCTAACTGCTGAGTTTTGTGCCCTGTGGCTTCCTATTTCACCCTCCTGCTCCTCCTCTTCCTCCTTCTTCTTCAGCTTCTAGTACATCTGAGTATCTTTTTCAGAAAGTGGTTCCTGGGTGGTAAACTTTCAGAATGTTCGCATGTCCAAATATATCTTGATTTTTGTTCCCATCATTTATTTACTTAAAGATTAACTGAGTTGAGAATTCTGAATTCACAA
>SJYX01014218.1:0-12214 GCA_006410675.1 Oreotragus oreotragus | reverse complement strand
CAGCAGCAGCAGCAGCAGCAGCAATGTAGGAAATCAGAAACACTGGGATCTAACCAGTGTATTTCCAGACTGACAGCCATGCATTTATCAGTCATGCATCCCAATCCCACCTCACCTGGTCCTGATGTGGAAGCAAGGACAGCAACCTTCCTCAGAGGTGGTTTCACCTGGATGTCATATGGTATTTGGCTCTTGAATTTCTTCTGACAAAATCCTTCATTTTGAGAAAGTGCCATCTGAGTCCTTGCCTTGCTTTCACTGCATAATAGGATGAAAATCTTGGGAGCTGGCTTTCCTCTTTGAGAAAACTAGTATCATCTTCTAGAGCAAATGTACTTCTGACTTTTGCCTGCTAAAAGGATGAAACTCCATTACCCTTATGGTTTCCTAATGTGGTTTGCAATCAGATGAAGAATTATGAGTGTTCATTACATGATTCCATCTGGGCTGAGAATTGCCTCCAAGAGCAAGTATTAGCTTAGAAGCTTTTAATGAAATCTCTAGGGTTGAAGTGTCATTTTCCGCTTTGTGTGACGTCATCCCAGCAAAAAGAAAATTACCAGTGAGTTGGGTATGTATATACACAATGGCATTCACCCTGGAAGAGCTAGAAATACAGAATTCATTTTGTTTATTCTTTCCCTTAAGGGCACTGTGTGTTGTTGCCATGATTATGTAAAGTCTTCGTATGTTCTGCCTGTAAAAGGTGTATATAGATTTATTCTTTGTGTTCATGCCTGGTGCTTGGCATGCATCCTTACAGGCTGGAAAAACACAGAACTGATACTGGCTGCTCTAATGATTTTTCTGTGGCAAGTGTTATGCTGAGTAGACTCAACAGTGTCTTCACACAGCACCATCTGAGGTGTCTGCCCAGTGTTTCCTAGGTGCAGATGAATTTAAAATTAGTACTTTGAAAGTATTCCCTTGGAGGGCTGTGAAGGAGGTTGTTCACAGTTGCTCCTATCAACCTGTCTTAGGTCAGGTCACCATAAGGAAAAAGAAAAAAAAGAAAATAATATAGATTGAGTGGCTTAAACAACAGGAATTTATTTCTCATAGTTCTGGAGGCTGGAAAGTCAAGTTCAAGGTATCTGCCAGTTCAGTTCCTGATGAAGGTTTTCTTCCTGGCTTGCAGGCGGCTGCCTCTCCCTGCGTCCTCCATGGCAAGGAGAAGGCTCTGATGTCTCTTATAGGGAAACCCCACCTCGTCACCTCATCTAACCTATCACCTCCCAAAGGCCNGTTCTGGAGGTTGGAAAGTCAAGTTCAAGGTATCTGCCAGTTCAGTTCCTGATGAAGGTTTTCTTCCTGGCTTGCAGGCGGCTGCCTCTCCCTGCATCCTCCATGGCAAGGAGAAGGCTCTGATGTCTCTTATAGGGAAACCCCACCTCGTCACCTCATCTAACCTATCACCTCCCAAAGGCCCCACCTCCAAACACCATCACAGTGAGGGCCAGTTAGGACTCCAGTGATGTGTGAATTAGAGGGAGACACACTTCAGTCCATAGCACAGCCTAAATGACACCTTTGTGAAGAAGGCCCTCCATTCATTCACTCAACAGATGTCTGTTCGGAACTGGTTGTTCAAGGGAGAGGGATTAGGAGCTTGGAACACAGCAGTGTAGACCCTGTGCTTGCCCTCACACAGCTCAGGCCTTAATTTTCTTTAAGTTACAAAAATCTTTAAACAGAAATGGTTATATAAGACATGAAGGGAGGCACATATGTAGGCCAGGGTAAGCTTCCTAGAGGAAGTGACGTCAAAGCTGAAAGCTGTGAACCAGGTGGAGTGAAGAGGGAGCTTTCTAAGCTAAGGAAATAGCAACAGCAGGTCCCCAGGTGAGAGAAGGAACTGTGTGTGACTAGAGAGAGCATCTGAGGACAATTTACTGTGTCTCCCATCTAGGGGCTTCCCTGACAGCTCAGCTGGTAAAGAATCTGCCTACAGTGCAGGAGACCCTGGTTCAATTCCTGGATCGGGAAGATCCCCTGGAGGAGGATAGGATAACCACTCCAGTGTTCTTGGGCTTCCCTGGTGGCTCAGACAGTAAAGAATCCGCCTGCAATGTGGGAGACCTGCGTTCCATCCCTGGTTTGGGAAAATCCCCTGGAGGAGGGCATGGCAACCTACTCCAGTATTCTTGCCTGGAGAATCCCATGGACAGAGGAGCCTGGCGAGCTACAGTCCATGGGGTCGCAAAGAGTTGGACACGACTGAATGACTAAGCACACACACCCATCTAGGGAAAAGCACATGAACTGTCTGAGAACACCCCTAAGTGATGCTTTTTATCTGGAGAGTTTAGTCATCAGATAACAGAATAGCATGTATTTGCTCTTTGTAGTCAGCATGGCTACCTTCTGCTGGAGGTGGGGGTGGGGGTTGGGGGGGAGTTGAGCAAAATGGAGGACCCAGGCCTGGGGAGTAATATTTGCATTTTTCTGTCTCAGCACTGCCCTTCCCTTCAATTAGTGCCTTCCTAGGAACCATGTTTTTGGTTCATGGAAAAATAATTTCTAAAGTAAAAATATATATCCTCAAGATAGAATCTTTCATCAGCAATCACAGGAAAGTGGAAATAAATACAGTACAATACAGTTGAAATCCACTAACAAGCTTTGCTTCGTGTTAAATGACTTGTTTCTGGCAGATGGGCATTACTTAAAAGAAAACTTTTTGTCCATCCACTTTGCTTTAAAAGTTTTCTAATCAAATCTGTAGTCCTGTCCCCTGCTACTTTAGTCTTAAAACATGCACTTTCTCCATAGACATATGCTTACAGCTTGCAACTTTGTCCTGCAGACTCTACAGAATATAGTTAGCTACTGAAATAACTTGTCTGTGAAAATGCACAGTGTAATTGTCCCGGGTGATCCCCGATCTAATGGTGAGGATTTGTATGTCATTGTCTGTTTCTTTCATTTCTATCTTCTCTCTTTTACTTCTTGTCCTCTTTTTAAATAGTGCACACAATTTTGCCCTCAAAATCCTGTTGCATAACATTCTGAGTGCTTAATGGTCAACTGGTACTCAGAAAAGAAACGATGACACAAAGAACGATGGCATCTGGTGTCTTCTCAGGGGCTGGCTCTCTGATGGAATTCTTACCCACAGCGTTAAGAGTCTCTCTGGGGCCACAGAGGCAGGATCAGCTTCTCGCAAGCCCTGAGATCCTCTGGAGAAGGAACTAGATCTTCCTCATCTGTGAATCTTTGCCTCCTGGCTCACAATAGATGTTCAATAAATACTTATTAAATGATTAACATCAAAATCCTACTCATGCTGATGTATGAAAAAGTCCATTCCTAGAAAAACATATTCCTAATGGCAATTGTTCCAAAGGCACGGGGAGTGATACTGGTCCTGGATGCAGAGCAGCTCCCAGCAAAGTTCTCTGGCTGATAGAGTGGATCCTTCACGGTCCTTGCCCGTCACCGCATCCATCCCGTAGCAACCCCAATCTGGTCTTCAGCCACTCAGGTCGTTACCTGTGGCTCCTCACTGTGTCTGACATCATACAGCGCTCGTCCCCATCAAAGTGAAGGCTTTCACCTCCTCCTCCCCTCAAGACCCTGCCATGGGCTTTCCACAATGGTAGCAAGCTTAGTAGAAGCCATGAGCCACGTGCTGTAAATCCAGTTTCAAGCGCCAGACTCTGACTTCCCCCAGATGCTTTTCTCTCCCCAGCACAGGGTTCCACATAAGGAGGCACAACCCTTACCCATGCAGTTCCCTCTGCCTGCAGTCCCTCCCTGCTCCTTTAACTCATTCTTCAAGATGTAAGTCAAAATGGAATGTCTTCTGCTGACAGCCAGTCATCATAGTTTGGTCTAATCCCTGGGTGGTGATGCAGTCCCATGGAGCACACTTCCTGCGTCCTGTGACATTTATTCGCTTACAGGATTATCTTCCATGTCAGACTGTGCATGTGTGTTAAGTCACTTCAGTCATGTCTGACCCTTTGCGACCCTATGGACCATGGCCCGCCAGGCTCCTCTGTCCATGGGATTCTTCAGGTAGGAATACTGGATTGGGTTGCCCTCCTCCAAAAGGATCTTCTTCCTGACCCAGGGATCGAACCCACATCTCCTGCACTGGCAGGTGGATTCTTTACCACCAGCACCCCCTGGAAGCCAGACTGTCTTCTTCATTGTTGCTTCTTTGATGCTTAGCCTAGTACCCAGTCAGGACCATAGTTACCTTCGAAAGATATGTAGAAAGGAAAGGAGATGAGGGCAGCAGCGGCGTGAGAAGGAAAGCAGCATGGCTGGGCAGCCTTTGTCCCCATGCTGGCTGAGGTGCGGTGTTGTGACTGAACGCAAAGGACAGGCTGCGAATGGGGGCGTTGTGCGAGGGGTGGCGGGTTTGTCTAGGAGGGTTAAAGTATAGGCCTAGAGGCTCACCCAGTGAGACGTCTCTTCCTAGGTTTCAGGGACGCAGAGCAATGGGTCTTACTGACGCTAGACTTGCTCACTTTGTCCCTGACTGCACACTGGACTTGATGGGAAATATTTTCACGCAATTTCAGGTGTGTGGTAGAGCAACCAAAGCCCAGTGAACACAGAGTATTTTAAGAGTCTCGCAAGAATGGTGAGTTATAAACGACCAAGGGGCTATGTCATCTCAGCTGACACCACTTTCCAAAGCAGGCGTGGCTGTCATCTGGGGCAGCCTCGGGCTTGACCTGGTGCACACCCACAGTGTTCCCAACCTGGCGGCGTGCTGGGAGGATTCCCTGCACAGTGACGACACCCAGCTCCCCCACAGTTTCCTGGACCCAGGAGGAAACCCTAAGTTTGGGGTTTGGGGTGGAGGGCTGTGGATAAGCACGCTCAGATTTTTCTCCTCATTGGCCCTGGGGCTTTAAATTGCAACCTCTCTTTTAATTTTCCATTATGCATCAGACACATCTGTGCCAGAAGCAGACAAATGTATTCCGTCTGGGAGGATGATCCCAGACGGCTATAAATTAAAGCCTGTGTACAGAGATGCCAAAAATGTGGCCTCGTGGTACGGTGTCCCTGGGACCAGTCACCTCCTCCATCGTCTGCTCGGTGGCTGCAAGCCTTGGCCTTATGCCTCTGTCAATAGATTTTTGCTTTGTGTTTGGAAACTCTTTCCACCGAGTGGCTGCAGAGGCGGGGTGGGCAGGGCTGCCTGTGCGGTTCTACTGGACACAGCCATCCAGGCAACACCCCGAGGACAGGGCTACCCCAAAGGGCATCGCTCTCTTCCCTGTACGAGAAACAGTAATGACCTTCAAAGCCAGTTTCCTCCCAAACTAAAGCCGAGCCCAAGAAAATTCACCCCACTTTTTTTGAATTGATGAGATAAACTACCATATCAGGCTTTCAAGCTTATAATATACCTGCTTCACCCACAAAACTTTGAGAGGATCGTGCAAAGAGAAGTCACCTGTAATTTTATTCTTAATGTACTTCTTTCTTAACAGTACTTCTTTAAATATTTTTCCATGCCTTGCTAATGTTTTTAAACTGCAAAAATCTTTTAAAGCTGGTCAAGCAGCCCAGTTCCTTTAGCTGTCCCTCACATTATCCAATTAGTGCTTTCCTCTAAGTACTGGAAACTTTTAGTTGTTCCACCTCAGAGAGTCCGGTTGGTAGAATTCTGTGCCTCCAGTTCCTCCTGCAGACATCACGCTGCTCTACTGAAGAAGCTGGCCGCCAAGGGACTGGGCCTTGGGGGAACAGAGGGTGAAAAGAGACAAAGTCTTATAAATGCAGTCAGAGAGCCCCAGCCCTTCACAGGTAGCCCGCAGAAGGATCCTGTATAAACTGGGCTCTGACCCCGACTTCGACTTCATTTTCCTTATTAAACCTCTGCGTCTCTGACTTTCATGCTTCCGTCTCCTTGTCGCCGGCCTCCGTGTCTGCTCCTCCCTACTGGGGCCGGGGCAGCCTCTGAACTGGTGGTTCGGGGATGGCTTAGGCAGCCCAGCTCTAACCGGATGGGTTGGCCAAACCAGGGGGCTCTTTTTACATCTCTGCTCACTTTCCTGGGGTGCTTTGAGTCCAGAAGGTGCCAGTAACTGTTGAACTGATATAATGAAATTCGAGATGGTTGTTTGTGGAGAGAGAGGATGCTATGGCAGGAGCCTGCCGGGCCAGCCCTGCAGTGGTAGGGAAGGCGTTCAGAGCCAGTGCGGAGCCTCACGAAGCCCTCACGGCAGCAGAGAAGCAGGCAATGAGTCTAGAAGCCGCCAGCCTGCCCAGCCACTGCCTGTGCCAGCCACTCAGCCTCTCCATGAGCCACACAGCACACAGACCAGGCTTTTTCAGAAAATTATTTTTTCCTTTCTTGCTTTCCATGGAAACCCAAAATAGCAACCAAAAAGAAAAAAAAGAAAGAAACAAACAAAAAAAACCCGGGCAGTTTCCCTCCTGCAAAACCATCCTCAGGCAGGGCAGTGCAGTGACCATGGTGGCCGGGGGGCAGGACAGGTTCTAGACGCTTCTAAAGCAGCTTTCTAACTGGGCACTGCGCACTCAGGAGGTGTGGGTGGGTTCTGAGGTTGGCGTGTTTTCTTCCTATTTAGAAAAGTGGGTTTCCCCCAGGTCTGGGAGTTCACCTTGCCCTTGGTGACCTCTCTCTGTGGTGCTGATGAGGAAGTCCAGAGTACCCAGCAGGGAACAATAGGACAAGGAGCAGATAGCTTCCAGGGGGACTGTTGTGGGAACTCTTTTTGAGAGGCGTCATGGGGTAGACTGTGCCTGCCCCATAATCGCAGGGCAGCCTGACAGAATGGGAGAAACTCTGAGCTTGGAATCAGGAGAGCCCAGCTTTAACATCCCATCAGGGACCCGGGGTGGGGGTGGGGACTCTGAGCAGATCATTCCACCCCCATTGTATGAAACATGAAGAGGGGTCCAGCTGGTTTTTCAGGGGCCACTCTGCCAGCCCCCCAGTCTCCCAGCTCATACACACATGTTCCCCTCCCTTGTAAACACAGGCTGTTTACCTTTCAGCTGGCAGGGTCGGCTGTCATTGCTTTTGGACTATGGTTTCGGTTTGGAGGCTCCATGAAGGATTTCTCCTCGGAGGACAAGTCCCCAGAGTACTTCTACATGGGTGAGTGACCACAGCCTCCCTTTCTTCAGACGAGGCTGCCCGGGCTTAGAGGGCAGCCTGCAGCTAGACTTCCATGGGAGGGGAACGGAGGGAGGAGAGAAAGGAGGCAAATCAGAGCCCCAGATGCCCAGCCAAGCCAGGCAGCAGGGAGAGGGCCCTGCTACCCCACACCTGGCTCATCCCTCTGCTTCCAAAACCAAGGATGACCAGGTGGGACTGAACGGTTGTACTTTCAGCTACTTCAAGAAAGAAGCCCACCACGTAACCACAATTCACGTCCAAAGAATTGGAAAACCCCACTGCACCCCCTGAGTGAAGTGGGTACATGGCAAAATCAGTCCTTTGCTCATTCCTGGGGTGACAGGGGAGCCCTGCCCAGTCAAGCTCTGGTTTTGTGTATTTGTGATCTTGTATATTTTAAATTGTCCGGGAGAGATACCTAATTCAAAATAAAGAGAGACAGCTCAAGGTGTGGAGGGGCTAATCTGAGTCCCTCCATGACTAGGGACTGCAGAGGGGAGGGGAAGTGAAGCAGAGAGGTGGGGAGGGCAGGGAAGGGAGTGGGGGCAGGAGAGCGTCCCTGGGCAGAGACCTCAGCCTGGGAGGGGTAGCGCAGCCTTCTTCCAGCAGTGGGAAGGAGGTGAGGAGTGGGAAGCTGATGCAGACCATGTGATAAGCTGAGGCTGAGAAACTAGTGTACAACTAGGTGCCAACGTAGTGGCCTTTGCAGTCGGTGTATCAGGGGTCATTCTAAACTGGTGAGGCAAGAGGGATTTGAGTTAGGCATGAAAGACCAGCCTTAATCTATAGAAGAGGGGATGACTAGGGACTGAAGCGGTTTGGGACACAAGGCATGCCTATGGGACAGTGATTAGCAAGCCTAGGCTGGGCAGATAACTCTTACCAGAATGTAAAGCATATGGGCATGGAAGGAATTACAATTAGACAAGCTGAGGAGGGAGGGAAGACAGATATAGAGGGCCTTGAATGTCAGTGCTGGTTAATTTAATAAACAATAGAAGGGGGGCTTCTCTCATGGGGGGCTCAGTGGTAAAGAATCCACCTGCCGCTGCAGAAGCGTGGGTTCCATCCCTGACCCAGGAAGACAGCACATGCCTCTGAGCAGCTAAGCCCACGCACCACAACTTCTGAGCCTGTGCTCTGGAGCCCAAGTGCCACAACTACTGAACTCCATGTGCCCTAGAGCCTGTGGTCCACAACTAGGGAAGCCTGTGCACAACAGCTAGAGAGGAGCCCTCCTTCTCCACAATTAGAGAAAAGCCCCACACAGCAGCGAAGACACTGCACAGCCAAAAGTAAATAAATAATACAATTTTAAAAAACAAAAAAAACAATAGAAGGATAGTTTAGACTTTAGGGGAGGGTACACTCAATCTACAGGGCTTCCCTGATAGCTCAGTTGGTAAAGAATCCACCTGCAACACAGGAGACCCTGGTTCAATTCCTGGGTAGGGAAGATCCACGGAGAATGGATAGGCTACCAACTCCAGTATTCTGGCCTAGAGAATTCCGTGGACTGTATAGTCCATGGGCTCACAAAGAGTCAGACACGACTGAGTGACTTTCACTTTCACAGTCAATCTACACTGCATTTTAAACAGATTATTCTGGAATGAGAGGGGAGGACAAAAAAGACCATGCTACATTACTGATACAGTCAGACCTGAAGAAATAAGGGCATAACCCATGGTGGTAGCAGTAGGAATTGTGAAGAAAAGGACAGAAAGGCAAGAAACTTTATTAAGCATTATTAAATGTTATTATTAAACATTGTTAAACTCAGGGACAGAAGGAATCAAAACAAAAAAAGGTAGCAGTGATAGAGTCAAGCACAGAAGTCACAACTCATGATTTTCAGATGGAAACCTGAGTTACAGAAGTCAGGGACCCTGCTGGGTTAGAGAAGGGATGGGGGTGTGGAAAGAAGGATGGAGGCCAGTCTGGGAGCAGCCTCTATCTGTATTCCTCCAGAAATGAAGCACTGATAGCAGTTTCAGAGGTGTAGATTTGGGTCCAACAAAAGAAAAACTTTTCAATGGTTTGATAAATCAAAGAAGCTGAGCAGACTTCTATAGAAAGTGACCCCTCTGATACATTGGTATTTAACCAAAAATCCAAATGGATCTTCTATCCATACAGGAGATTCCTGCGCTGAGTAGGACGGTGAACTAGCTCCAAACAAACATTCCTGATCCTATTTCCAAATCTAAACTAAAGCAATATGAACTGCCCAAGATGCAAGAAATGTCACGTATTTGTGGACGTATTTGTCAGGACTCTTTCAGTTGCAATTCACAGAAACTTGACTCAAACTGTTTTGAGTAAAATGGAAATTTCTTGACTCATAATGGAAACATCAGGATTAATACTCATCTTAGGGACACAAGTGATATGATCAGAATCCAGTCTGTAGCCATCTCTTAGCTCTGTTTTCCTGTGCCTCCAGTCTGGGGCAGACTCCCCCTAGATCTGATAAATCAGCCACCCACAGCTCCAGGTACCATCTCCCAAGTAACCCTGGCAACAGTGTGCTCTTCTTCCAAATGATTCAACCAAAGTCCTGGGTCTCACTGTCGTTGGCGGTCTTGGGTCCAGTGCCCATTCCCACACCAGTGATTGTGGCCAGCTGCTTGAGACAGGCTTGTTGGCTGAAGCCTGGGCTTCACACCTGCCATAGAGCTGACGCAAGTCAGCCCTCTCAGACCGCATGGACTGAGAGTGAAGGAGGTTCTTTGTCTAATAGAGAAGAAGAGGAGGTGAACTCAGGGTGGGAAAAACAACAGCCCCCACGACAAGGCCTGAACCCTTCCTGCGTGTTCCTGGTGGCCTGGGATGTGGGCATGGGTCTGCCACCCTTGCTTCCTCCTTAGCTCCCCTCTCTAAGTCACCCATGAAGGGCTGGTGGTGAGCATGCTTAAGATCAGTGCTCAGAGTTCAGAGAAGAGAGTTAGCGCCGAGTCTTAGCCCTGAACAGAATAAGGAGACTAAGGACCAGTGGGTGGAACAGACAGGGAAGGGGGCTGGCAGCCAGCTGTGGCTTTCCAGCTTTTCACAGTGGGGCTCAGCCCTCGGTCCAGCTCTGCCAATCCCCAGGCCTGTGCTTGTTCTGTTTGTTTCCCTGTGTTGTCTCTCTGGTGAGTGCCAACAAGAAAAAGTCCTTGTGAAGTCAGGAACCTTCTCTCCACTTCAAATATTTCTTATGAATAGAAAGAGCAATATGTGTGTTTACAGAAGTTGATATTTCTTTCCTCAATAAATAATTTTCCAAATAGGAAAGATACCAGATCGCTAGTAATAAAATGAAAATGAAAAATGTACCAGGATACCATTTTATGGACTTGCATAGCAAACAGTATGAGGTAATAGGACTTTAAAGAAGAAGCAGGCCCAGTTTTTGGAAAATCTCACTTCATGTCCCTAGGTACTGTGCACTGAACTGTGTATTTTCTTTTCAGAATAGGTTCCAGAGCAATCAGCACATTAAACTCTTATCACCACTTTGTTAAAGAGCCCTGGAGAACAAGCTTGGCCCATTAAAGTGCTCTTAAAGAAACACAACCTACCCCTGAGAGGGACCTCAGGAAGGCACGTGGTATAACTGCCTGCTTTTGGGCAGATGACTACCACCCTTTGTAGGAAATCTTTCTTCCTCTGGGGCTTCCTAAGTGGTTGTTGCTGTTCATTTGCTCAGTTGTGTCTGACTCTTTGCAACTCCATGGACCTCAGCATGCCAGGCTTCCCTGTCCTTCACCATCTCCTGGAGTTTGCTCAAACTCATGTCCATTGAGTCGATGATACTGTCCATCTTGTCCTGTCACCCCCTTCTCCCACCTTCAATCTTTCCCAACATCAAGGTCTTTTCTAATGAGTTGGCTCTTCGCATCAGGTGGCCAAAGTATTGGAGCTTCAGCTTCAGCGTCAGTCCTTCCAGTGAATATTCAGGGTTGATTTCCTTTAGGATTGACTGATTTGATCTCCTTTCAGTCCAAGGGACTCTCAAGACTCTTCTCAAACATCACAGTTCAAAAAGTGCTAGTGGTAAAAAACCCAGCTGCCAATGCAAGAGACACAAGTTCCATCCCTGGGTCAGGAAGATCCCCTGGAGAAGGGAATGGCAACCCACCCCAGTATTCTTGGCTGGAGAATCCCCAAGGACAGAGGAGCCTGGCGGGCTACAGTCTATGGGGTCGCAAAGAGTCGGATGCTACTTAGCACAGCACACACGCACTTCCTCTTCTAGGGGGATACTTTCCTTTCTGGGACCCTTGTGTTCTTCCTCCTTGGTGGTGGAGAGAATGTCCCTTCGTATGATAAACATCTGGAATTGACTTCATCGTGAGGGACCAGTGTGGAGAGGATCCAGCTGTGAGGGGAGCTGGAAATGAGGCCAGGGAGCCAGGGCAGTCAGACTGACTACACCTGCCACCTCTTCTCAAGGACTTCTGAGTTCAGGTCAAGACCTGGAGGCTGACCCAGGGTTTCACGACTGGTTGCTCGGGTGGAGAAGGGAGACCCTAGCAAGAATGGAACTGGCAACAAGAAAGGCTAGGTGACTTGGTGTTTCCCAGACTCTCTTCATGTTGGTCTCCTTCATTCTTGGGAGAAACCCCCAATGTCTTCCAAGTTCCACTAACATGCCACTCTGCTCTCCCATTACAATTTTTCTCTGGGGCTGCCCCTTAGGGGTACAGACAACACAGGGGTCTTCCTTCCAGAGACACAGGGTGGGGAGAGATTCCCTGGGCCCTCAGAAGGCTGGAATACATGACTCATGTCTGTGAGCAAAGGATGGAGGGCATCAGCAGGTTCCTCCCCAAGGGGAAGGAGCACCCTGCTCAGACTCAGCCACTCACTCTCTGGAATCCCAGGTTGTCTGTGGCTGTCCCTCCATGAATAGAGAGCTGCAGAGCCTGGCTTTGATTGTGGCTAGTTTCCCCATTAAAGATTACTCCTTTCAGTTGTGAAGGGCTCTTTCTATAATGTAAATATATAGGAAGAGGCATCACAGTTTATTGATGCCTACTAGCACTGTTGGAGAAGGAAATGGCAACCCACTCCAGTGTTCTTGCCTGGAGGATCCCAGGGACGGGGGAGCCTGGT
>SJYX01014217.1:0-17125 GCA_006410675.1 Oreotragus oreotragus | reverse complement strand
AGTCAGTCCTTCACATCAGGTAGCCAAAGTATTGGAGTTTCAGTTTCAGCATCAGTCCTTCCAATTAATACTCAGGACTGATTTCCTTTAGGATTGACAGGTTGGCTCTCCTTGTAATCCAAGGGACTCTCAAGAGTCTTCAACACCACAGCTCAAAAGCATCAATTCTTCCGCTCTCAGCTTTCTTTATAGTCCAACTCTCACATACATACATGACCACTGGAAAAACCATGGCTTTAACTAGACGGACCTTTGTTGGCAAAGTAATGTCTCTGTTTTTTAATATGCTGTCTAGGTTGGTCATAACTTTTCTTCCAAGGAGCAAGCATCTTTTAATTTCATGGTACAGTCACCATTTGTAGTGACTTTGGAGCCCCCAAAAAGTAAAGTCTGACACTGTTTCCACTGTTTCCTCATTTATTTGCCATGAAGTGATAGGACCAGATGCCATGATCTTTGTTTTCTGAATGTTGAGTTTTAAGCCAACTTTTTCACTCTCCTCTTTCACTTTCATTAAGAGGTTCATTAGTTCTTCACTTTCTGCCATGAGGGTGGTGTCATCTGCGTATCTGAAGTTATTGATATTTCTCCCAGCAATCTTGATTCCAACTTGTGTTTCCTCCAGCCCAACCTTTCTCATGATGTACTCTGCATATAAGTTAAATAAGCAGGGTGACAATATACAGCCTTGATGTGCTGCTTTTCCTATTTGAAACCAGTCTGTTGTTCCATGTCTACTAGTACATGTTCTATTAGCTCACCCCTTATCTAAAAACTCTCCAACCACTTGTTTCAATGGAGTTGAGTTCAGTCTCTTTTTTTATTACAATAGTTCTAATAAAGTCTTCCTTGCCTGTTTAAATTTGTCCAGTATAATTTTACTTTGACACATCAAAGTCAGATCTTTGAGATTCAGTAGATATTTAATAAGCATCTAATAGTAATAATAATAATATTAACAAATATAGGAATAACTTCACTGTGGTCCATTCCCAAAGCTGCTCTTCTTAGTCCAGGACAGTTTTCCAAAGAAACTATAGCCATGAACTCACAGTAGCTGGGGGACATATGTACTGACCAGCAAAGGAGATTTGAAGGGGGCTGACAACATGTACTACAGACATGTTTTCTATTAAAACTAATTTTGACTGCAAGAAAGAGAAAAATCTGATGAAAGTGGTTTAAACAAAGTAAAGGCTTTATCTTTCTCATGAGTCAAGGAGTCAGAGATAGGCAGTTTATACCTGTGAGTGGCTCCAGGACTTCCTTAAGGATCTGTGTCCTTTCTCCCTGGTTATAGTGTCCTGCTTAGTGTGTGGTTTCATCCTTGTGTTCAGGATGGCTGCTAAAGCTTTGTGCATATGACCACATTCCAGGCAGTATACAAGCACATATTCATAGCTCATTCATGTTGTTGTAAGGCAGAGCTTGTATATTGACTGTCTTGTCCCTTCAGTCCTCTGCCCTTCCCCTTGTTCCTGCCTGGAATGTGGTCATATGCACAAAGCTTTAGCCTTTACTTTATCATTTATCATTCATCACCTCCCTCTGTACCTAAGAAACCAACACAACATTGTAAAGTAAGTATCCTCCTATTAAATATATATATATATCTATATATACAAGCTCTATTGGGAAAAAACCCTTAGCTTTCCCAGTAGTACTACCCAGTGACTTCAGTTAACATCTAATTGTTAAAAGTAGATCACATATTCACCCATAGTTATTGAAACTTTCAGCTGTCTACCTTCTTGTAGGAAAGGAGGTCAGATGAGAAGGATTGGGGATGACTCTAAATATCCATTGCATTTGGCAAACTGAACATTTTCATATTTGAGGTAAATAACTTTCTTAACCCTGACGAAAGTAGAGATCCAATTCTACAATTATATGATGCTCAAAAATAGCAGAGAAAAAAATGTATAAAATTATGCAATAGGCCTAAGCTATATTCAGAAAAAATTACATAATAAAAACTGAAAATAAGTGAACTTAGTGTTGAGTTAATCAAGAAAAATATTAAGAAAAAAATGCTTAAGGAAAATAAAGAAGAAAAAATCATGAAAAGCAAAAGTTAACATTTATAAATTTGAAAAAAAAAAAGTGAGGAGGGGAAATGCAGTTTTTAAATTAATCCAATATTTGTTCTTTACAAGGTTGGTAAAATAGACCATCCCTTGGGCAAAATGTGTAGGGAAACAAGGGAGAAAGGCACTATGTTATGTTAGGAATGATAGAGAGGGTATAACAACATATTTGGGGTGTTTTCCTCCTTCAGGATAAAGAAAATACTGTGACGGTCATATGTTAAGAAAAGGCAAAAATATGATGAAGTGAAAGTTTTTCAGTAAAAGGAAAATGACCAAAATTGATCCTATAGATAATAGGATAGCATGGGAAAATGGTTGAAAAGTAACTTAGTTTCAGAACAATGCAAGTTTAGTAGAAATGGAAGCACTGATTTAAAAGTAAATTTAAAAATTAAAAATTAAGTACATATCCTCTATATAAGAATTTTGCCTACAGGGATTTTTCTTGAGGGGAGAATGAGGCATATATGTAGATTTATGTGACTAGATATGCAATGTGGTGCTATTCATTACCACTATTTACTATGGAAAAATAATGAAAAAATAAATATACAAATATAGAGGATTGTGGCTCATACATGCAAATGTATTAATAGATTTAAGTATATGATATTGGTGTTATCAACAATTTCTTCTCTACAAAATCAGAGATTTCATATGCTCCAAACTTATAAATATACAAATACTTATTTATAAAGCCACAGGTTTCAGCTGTGGCTATCTCTGAGTTAGAGAGATTATTAGTGGTTTTAATTGTCTAATTAATTCTAATGAACAAAATGAGCAAATAACATGCATATATTACTTTGTAATGTTGCATTAAACTATGCACTCTTAGGGAATGTATATTTGATTTTGGTAATTATTACATTCCTGGTTCAGAGTGAGTTCTACAAATATTTGTTGAATCAATGACTGAAAGAATTTATACTATAAAAGACTTTAAATTGCAAATGAAGAGTTACGGAAATTGCTTCTTAAATTATTTGCCTCACTATGTGGAAGGGTTAAGGCAATTTTGAGCCTATCATGGGTCAATTTAGGCAATTATTTTTCCTTAATGGATTCCATATGTGTAGCATCTGATATGGGGCTATTATGAGGTTTTATATTGACTTTATGGTTATCTTTGAAAACATCCAATTAAGTTTCACAAATATAATTTGATGTGGGAAATAATGAAAACATCAATGATAAATGGAGATATACAATCTCAAGAGAAAAATTTCTGCCCCACAGTTCAGAATAGAATAGTAACAGCGTTTGAATCTATAATCATGATGGTATATGCTGCTGCTAAGTCACTTCAGTCGTGTCTGACTCCGTGCGACCCCATAGACAGCAGCCCACCAGGCTCCTTTGTCCCTGGGATTCTCTAGGCAAAAATACTGGAGTGGGTTGCCATTTCCTTCTCCAGTGCATGGTGCATGCTAAGTCACTTCAGTCGTATCTGACTCTCTGCGGCCCCATAGACAGCAGCCCACCAGGCTCCTCTGTCCACAGGATCCTCTAGGCAAGAATACTCGAGTGGGTTGCCATTTCCTTCTCCAGTGGTATATGAAATTGCATCAAATATGTTTCACTGATTCAGTATTCAAATTCTCAAATTTTAAAAATGATGTCCTGGACAATGTATCACAGTTTTGTAGACTAGGCTCATGGCCTGCCAGGAAAACTATATTTCAGCACTGTATTTATTTTCTCTAATATAAAAAATGTCAAATGGAATCACTGACTCTGATGGTCTTTACTGCAAAAGAAGATTGAAATCCACATTTGCTCAGAAATTCTATTAGTGCTTCTATTGAGGAAAGGCAAAGAAAAGCATTGAATTCTTAATGATTTGCTTACAAATGTTTTTTGATCGTGTGTTTGGATAAACTAATAAGAGTTAATTCCATAAAATTCCTTTCTTTCAATTAATTTTGCTGATGTAAACCTCCCAATCCAGTAACTTTCTTTGATAGTCCCCTTACATATAAAAATACTAATTTTTGCCCATATAAATTAATAAGTGATGCAGGCATTTTGTATCATTATCTGCCCTTACTCATAGAGTTGGTGTGTGTATATATATATAGTTGGTATATATTTTAATTAGACACAACATTACAAATGCTTTCTTTTTTTTTAATCCTTTACTTTTTAAAATTTTTTTAACATAAATTTATGTATTTTAATTGGAGGTTAAGTACTTTACAATATTGTATTGGTTTCATCATACATTTTTACTAGAAAGCATATTTTTTCAGTCATAGATGTGGTAACCTATAGAGGAATTAGAGGCACAGTCTTTGCATGTTTATAAAAAGATGCACTTTCTGGTAATGAACTTGGGCTTTGAGGGAAATAGGTAGACCAGAAGAGGATATTTATGAATATTATAAGTAGATGCATTTGGTCATAATATTTTGTGATTGATGTCATATTTAATTTTCACTTTTTGAGACACAAAATACAGTGTTTCAGGAATGTAATGTTGCCCAGTAACAAAGAGTTTATAAACCCAAATGAGGCTCCATTGATTTTCTGGTTTTGTTTTTTTCCCAATCATTAATAAATAGCTTAAAAATGAAATCTGAAATATACATTCAAAGCTTGAATTCTTTATATGCTATAAAAGTCAGAGTTTTTTCCAGGTATTAAAATATATTTAGTGGCAATATTTGGCAGCAAAATACAAGGGTTATATTTTCCTATGATGCCATCATTTTCAGAAGTGTTCTGATAGATCCTTTTCCTGAGAGGAAGAATTTTGAGATTTTGACACCATGACACAAAGAAAGCCAACAAGCTTGAAAAGCAGCATGAATGATGTAGGTTGACTGTGTGTGAAAAAGTCTTTATTTCCAAAAGTATTTGTTCATCATTGAAATAGGAAGAAAATTTGCAGAATATTTCCAATTTGATAAAATACCACATATAATACATTTTAAAATTTATATTTAATAGAAATATATTTTATTCTTTGTCCTGATTTTTTGCATTCACCTTTAATGCCAAGATCTCTGTGTCTGTGAAGAGCACTGATGATTGATCTGATTGCAACTCCAGCAGTTAAATTGTGTCCATTTCATGATCAAGTGGCTTGAAAACATTTCTCTAAAATTAATGCTTCTTTTCTATTTGGTGATTCTTTCAGTGCACATCAGGGGTTTTCTTGCCTGGGTTTTCCCTAAAACCCCCCTTTTGACATTTCCATTACACTATAAAAAAATTAGTGTTTACTGATTAACATCTCACTTTAAGAGCTCTGCTGAAAGCCATATTCATGAATCAAAGTCTGTGTTTATCATTGGTAATTAACTTGACAAAAGTCAGTTTTCCAGGCTAATCATCTTCTTGCTGCTTTATGTGATGGCCGTCAGTTCAGATCTACAAAGCAATTGGAGTCTGCTGAAATGGAGGGGAAGGCAGAAGAACTCGTGGTCAGGTCACGTTCTCCAGCTGGGAACATATTCTAGTTAAAATTCAGAAGTATAATGGAAAAACAGAAGCATTCAAAAATGTTGACTTGAGAATCACGTATTTATAATTATGTAAACCAGCCTAAGTAAGCTCAAACTGGTGGTAGGAGTTAAATGTGAGTCATTGTAATAAATATCCTAGGTTTGCCATGTGAATGTTACTGAGCAAGATGCTATATAGGTAGTAGATCGTCTATGGCACTACAGAGTTTTGTGGTTAAGAATGCTGCCTCTACAGTGAGACATGCTTACGTATTGGCCCTTTGCTAATTGTGTGATTTTGGAAGTACTACTCAACTTTATTTTGCCCTCATAAAAAAAAAATCACATATTTTATATCGTTATTTATTTGATCCCTGGGTCAGGAAGACCCCCTAGAGTAGGAAATGGTAACCTGTTCCAGTATTCTTGCCTGGAAAATTCTATGGACAGAGGAGCCAGGTGGGCTACAGTCCATGGGGTTGCAAATTTTGGACCCAACTTAGTGACTGGGTACACACATACACATATGTCTATATTAATATATTTGTTTGATTAAACCAAATGACGACCTTAATCCACTGCCTGGCATTTAGCAAATACAAAATAATTATCATATATTATAATTCTAACTATTATTATCACAAACTGCTACTAAGTGAAATGCCAAGTACACGAATTATTACAGTATAATAATATAATATGCATGCTAAGAAAAAATATATGAACAGATTGTCCTTAGGATTCAGAAATGCAGAACCAACATCTGGGCTTGAATATCTTGGAAGAGGAGGAGAAGTTGATTTGGGTAATGTTCTTTAGAAAGATAGCTAATGTTTATCAATTAAGGTGAGGGTATCTCACCTATTTAAAAGGTATTCAACTCTTTAGTTGAAGAGTATGAGCAAAATGATGCATCAGGAAAAGCACGATGTATAATTGAGGAACAGGAAAGCATTCATTTTACTGGAGCATAATATGTTGTAGTAGAGCAAAAGATTATTCTTCAAAGATGGCTAAATATTGTTGAGTTTAATATGTTTAAATCATCAATAGATTGTTTAAAGTTTCAAAGGATATGTTGATTACTTTTTGCAGGCCAAAATATTCCATTATCAGAAAGTCCAACGGAACCAAAACAGACTGAGCTTTCCTACAAAATCTCAGTTAGCCTCTATTTAATAAAGCCATTTATAAACTTGTATTAGAAGTGCTAGGTTTTATGGAAGTTGATCAAATACCACTTTTTAGAAGCAGCAAGAATCTTAAAAATATAACAAGATGCTTAAAAATGTACATATGATTAATACAAAGAAAGGACACAAGTAGTATCTTTTAAATAATATTAAACACCTCTATCTTTGTTTGATAGATGCATGGGTCTATCGAGGCATGAGTCTCACTTCTGCAGCAGAATCACCTGTGGTATTTGTCAATTTACACAGCTTTGAACTGACCCTTAAAGATTCTGGGGCTTCCTTGGTGGGTCAGAAGGTAAAAGAATCTGCCTGCACTGTGGAGAGCTGGGTTCTATCCCTGTGTCCGGAAGATCCCCTCGAGAAGGGAATAGCTACTCCAGTATTCTTGCCTGGAGAATTCCATGGACAGAGGATCATGACAGGCTACAGTCTGTGGGATCACAAAGAGTTGGACAAAAATAAGTGACTTACCACTTTCACACTTGAAGATTCTGATTCCAGTTGTTAGAATGAAACTCAAGGCACAATTAATTTTCAGAAACAAAGGGATTTCAATTGTAAAAAGAAAGAGCAGAGACACTTTCCCTTTTTCTACTCTTAAATTATTAAAAGAAAAAATATAAACCATGTTTTTAACAAAACTAGGAATATCTGTACTCTTGAATCACAATTTAAGAAGCTTCCAAGGTGGCGCTAGTGGTAAAGAACCTGCCTGCCAATACAGGAGACAAAAGAAATATGGATTCAATCCCTGGGTCAGAAAGATCCCCTGGAGGAAGGTATGGCCACCCACTCCAATACTCTTGCCTGGAGAATGCCATGGACAGAGGAGCCTGCCAATCTACAGTTCATGGGGGTGGGGGTCATGAAGAGTCGGGCACGACTGAAGAAATTTGTCACACACGTTGTCAAATACACTAAATATCAATCCAGGGTTTCCAAAGATCCTGACAGAGACATAAGTAGTCATATGTCTCAGACATACCCAGCTAAATACCAGTGTTCAGAGTATGCTAAAGAGAAAAAGCATCAATCTTTGATATGAGCCAGTGGAAACATGTTTAAATCATTTATATGTTTTAAAGACATGTAAAATGATGCTGTGAAGTGCTTAAGATCACAAAACGCATAGAGGTAAAACTTTGAAATCTTTAAGAATGGTATAAAACAAATTCAGCTAAGCTTGTCAGATTTAGCAAATAAAAATACATTCAAATTGCAGATCACATGAGCTATAATAAAAATTAAGTCATTGTTTATCTGGAGTTCAAGTTTAATGAAGAGTCCTGAATTTTATATAGCAATGCCACTTGGGAGGTGGTCTAAGGAGTGCACAGAGGTTCCAATCATATCTGTGATGTTTGACCTCTTTATGGAAAATCAGAAGCAAGGATAATCAAATGTTAGAATTTGATAGAACTTCATGTTTAATACAGGCCTATCTATTTTGTAATCCTTTTTACTATTGTAAAAATAATTTTAAATATAATGGATGAACAGACTTCATTGATAGTAACACAAAGGAGAAGCTACCTTGGTATAAACTTATCAGTAAATGTCTAAGACCCATTTGAAGAAAACATACTGAACTATTGAGTGTTAGGAAGATATGCAATAAATATAATGCCTACCTTAAAAAAATAAAAAATAAATAAACTTTAAAAAAAAATATTGTATTTTGTTATTGTGTAGGAACACATGATGTCAAGAAACCTGTGGTTTCTATGTGAATTAATAGATTTAATGAATACTTCTAAGAAAGACTCAATACACTAGACAGTATAGTAAATTCTAAACTTCATAAGGATAAACACATTTGCAAGAACTGCCAGATAAATCTGACAATGATGAATAAGGCAATATGCCAACATTGTAATAAAATATAAATCTACTGTTGCTAAAACGAGTGCTATGTAAAAATATATAATATATATCAAAATTATATTTAAGCAAAAGTCATGTTCTGTTTTAACACACTGGATGGCTATAGAAATAAAATTGTGACAATCATTGCATAATGTGGATTTACTCACAATGTGTATATATATATATATATATATATGATATGTAATATATATTATACATTTTTATTAAAGTATAGTTGATTTACAATGTTATGTCAATCCCTGATGTACGGCAAAGAGACTCAGTTTTACACATATATACATTCTTTTTTTCAAATATTCTTTTCCATTGTGGTTTATCCCAAGAGTTTGGATATAGTTCCCTGTGCTATACAGTGGGGCTTTTTGTTCACAGTATATTTTTGAATCTTTGCTATTGTTTTAATCTTTAAAAGTTTTGCTCCAGTTCAGCGTTTGTTACCTTCTATCTAAAAATTGCAATAGCTCCATCATTACATACTAGACAAGTGTAATCATATTAGCATGGAATGAAGGACACTCTAGGACCCAGCCTTACCTCTTCAGTCTTGTCTTTAGCACTCACATAACTCGGAAAGTTCTTCCCATCTCCTCACACATACAGGAGTATTTCTCACTGCCTGGAATTTTGTTTCAACTTGTTTCACCTGGCTAATTTGCACTGGGATGACCCAGAGAGATGGTATGGGAAGGAAGGTGGGAGGGGGGTTCAAGATTGGGAACTCATGTTGGTGTATGGCAAACCAATACAGTATTGTAAAGTAAAATAAAATAAAATTAAAAAAAATTAATTCAGCTACTACACCTGACCTCTCCAGTGGATGAACTAAGTGTACCATCTCTGAATATTTCCCTGTGTCTATTTAAGAGCTCATGAGTGAATCTTGGAATTTCTAAATTATATTCCATTCTTTGTATTACTTAATGTACTCTTCAAGACACAATTTCATTTATCTTTTTGCACTTAGTTCCTAGTATACTGTATACATAATTGATGGCTAATAAATACTGAAATGACTTGTTAAATATCAGTTGGAATCCTTTCAGTAAAATATACAACACAGATGCCCAGACAAGTGATATCTCAAACAACTAACCAACCAGGCAAGCTAACACTAAAATTCCTGGAATATGAAGGTGGACATCATATTTCTAGTTTTATTGGCTATATACTAACATCTATGTCTTTATTTTACTTATAAAACAAAGTTTTCATAATTTTAGTTGTTGAATTCAGTTAAATTTATACATAAAATAAATAAATCATAATCTGACCCTTCAGCTTTAATTGAAGCCTGTTTACCAATCTTCTCAATAAGACTTTGGGTTTGATTACCTTAATATATTTAATTAATTACTTATTTCTACCAGACATTATAAATATTAGCAGAATACTTGAAATAACCTTTGCACTACATATTATTTTTACTTTGTTGTGTTCAGTTGCTAAGTCATACCCAACTCTGTGAAGCCCTGGACTATAGCATGCCAGGTTCCTCTGTCCACTATCTCCTGGAGCTTACTCAACTTCATGTCCATTGAGTTGATGATACTATCCAACCATCTCATCCTCTGCCACCCCTTTCTCCTTTATTTCATTTATTTTTACTTCACAAGTGAGGGAATATGAGATTTAGTGGTGAAGTAAGTTGTTCAACGTAACAAATAGTGAATGTCAACTGTCAGAGAAACAAAGTAGATTAATTCATTTTACCTCAGACTTTGTTTTTCTTGATTACAAGTATGATCCTGTTTTTATCTTCTGTGATAGAGGTATATAATAAATAATACCACATGAATTAAATTTTAATAGAAAAAGTTTTAAAATTCTAGAAGTGGACTCATATTATCATTACTAATTAATTACATTTGAACTTATTATATTTTTAAATTTTCTTGGAGAGGCAGAATTTCTTTTTTCCTCTCATTTTAGATGGAAAAAAAATTGAGATTTCTAAACTTTTCCAGAGTTTTATGTACACTTTTAAGAAATGGAGCAGATCTATTTCCACTATAATAGGCCTTTTCTTAAGTTAGACAAACTGGCCCAATAATATCACATTACAATGAGTTTGGCTTAAAATGTTTAAAATAGAACCTGTGTAACCTAGCCACAACTGGAGGGAGCCAATAATGTTCTCCTACTGTTTGATGACAAAAAGAACTTCAGGGAAGCTTCATTTATCCTGCTCTCTCACTATGCAGCAAGGTGACTGCCAAGTTGAGTTTCACAATAGCTTAAATGGTCTAAAACTAAAAACATTTGGTAGAGTGGTATTTCACCATAGTAGCTCCATGGATTAATAGCTGATCCAAGAATTTACATAAAAAAGGAAAAAGGAAAATACTTGTTTGTAGCAGAGAATTCCGTCCAAATTAACTTGCATTTGACTGCTTAATACTTCAGAAATGACAACGTTTTCAAGGGAGTAAAGTTTGCCTTTGCTGCTTTTTGACTCTTCTGTCACTTCTGTGTCTCATCCTCCTCTTTCATGTCCTTTGACTTATATCCCTAGAGACAGTTCAGGCTTCGTTACTAGTTCTGAGTCTCCCTAAACTTGAAGACTGTCTGATAAGAATTACTCTTTCCATGAATATTTGCTTTATAAAAATGTGGTATTCTGATAATTTCCCACATCAATCATTTATCAAAGGTCTGTTATGGCAGGTATTGATTTAAGCATTAGCATGTGCTATATATTCAACTAATATTACTGGAAGAGAAAATGATACAATGATGACTAAGACCCAGTCCCTACTCTGGAGGAGATTATCGTTTAGTAAGAAAGCTAGATTAGCCAAGAATTAAATTCTATTGCCTTGTAATAGATAATGTGTAATATATACGAGTACAGTGTTATGAAAATGTAGAGAGTAGGACAAGTTATTCTGCAGGATGATGACAGAGGGAAGGGAGGCTTTGTTGAAGAAATGAATTTGAGTCATATTTTGTGGACTACGTCTAAGAAAGACATGTTGAGACATTCATAAACCAATAGGATTGGGAAAGGACCCTGCAAGTCCTTATTCTTTCTGTTCAGTTTGGGAAAAACACATGGGATGGGGTAGGGAGAGTTAAGAGATGTGCTTGGACAATTATCCTTGCTCTAGACTTCCAAAAGTTTTTTTTGAAACACAGATGAGTTTGAATTGTTACAAACTGGGCAATGGGGGAAAATATTTTTTTAAGTAATTAGAAGAAGTGACATAAATAATGTTACAATAGTTAAGGACACCAGCTTTGCCTCTCACTAGCTATGTTAACAAATTGCTTATCCTTTTTGTGTGTCATTTTGTCTATAAAAGAGGGCTGATGTGTACGATTGGTGTAAAGATTAAGTGAGAGAATATAGGCTAAATATTTAGAATTAGTGTTTGGAAAACAAAGACCACCATAGATGAATGCATCAATTAAATGAGAATGAAGATGCATCAGATTAAGGGGATTTCTAGAATAAAAGAACCTGTAATTGGTGACTGGTTATTCCTGATAGGAGAGATAAAGAAAGAAATGAAGTTATCTCTTAAGTTTTCCAGCTTGAGAAACAGATACGGTCATATGAAACCCCACAGGCCAGAAGTAATTGAAAGAATTACTGTTAACACTTTTGTACAACATCTTTTCAAGAAAACTCTGGTACATTCGGTTCCCAATAGAATACAGAGGACTGGAACATAAAATAGAGGCAGTGTGGGCAGGTACAAGGCGATGTTTGATGCTTTTGTCTTTTCTTCTAAGTATAGCAACACACTGGAGTTTTCAGCAGAATTGAGACCTGATATGATTTGCATTTTAAAATATCAGCTTGGTTGCTGTGTGGAGAATGAATTGCAGAGGTCAAAAGGAGAAATAGTGGAGTCAGAGGTTATTGCTGTAAAATAATAGCATAAATAATAATACAAGGAAATTGTGAGGAAAAAAACAAGTCATAATGCCAATGGACTCACCTTTGATTTACTGTTGAAGAAATGCTCCTTAATAGGAATATGTGATACAAAAAAAGAAAGAAAAGAAAAAAAAGACAAATTCATTATAGGCAATGGAAAAACTATTTTGATAAAAGAGGTTTGAATCTGCATTTCTTCTTTCTGGGCAATGAGTAGTCATGGTTGAGAGAAATGGAATATCTATGAAGAAGAATATTAGGCAATAACGCTGTGTAGGCAAGAGATCCAGATAGTGGAGGGCATAAAATACAAGTTTAGGAATTAGTAGCTCCTTCTGCAGGTAGCAGAAATAACTGTAGATATCTGAAGAGGACAATGCAGTGGTGCAGGTATTGATTATATAACACGACCAGAAACATTTGGCACTTTAGACAATTTGATTTGGCAGTGGTTTTTAGTATCTTAAGGAGCTGTCTGGACTTCCCTCTTGTGTCAGTAGTCAAGAATCTCCTACAATGCAGGAGACATGGGTTTAATCCCTGAATCAGGAATATCCTCTGGAGAAGGAAATAGCAATCCACTCCAGTATT
Organism: Oreotragus oreotragus; assembly: GCA_006410675.1. NCBI lineage: Eukaryota > Metazoa > Chordata > Mammalia > Artiodactyla > Bovidae > Oreotragus > Oreotragus oreotragus. The sequence continues at coordinate 4,029 of SJYX01014217.1, read as the reverse complement.
TTTGCCTGGGAAATCCTATGACAAAAAAGTCTGGTGGGCTACAGTCCATGGAGTCACAAAAGAGTCATGACTTAGCAACTAAACAATAACAACATTGGATGCAAGAGAATCTACTAGGGAGAAAACTGTCTGGAGGGATAAGAGGTGAGCATCTGGGCAGAGGTCAGGTTTAGTCTTTATTGTTAAGTGAGAGACAGTGGAAAGAAAAAATTGACGTAATGGGTTAAAGGAGAAGGAAGAATGAAAGGTAACTTCAGGTTTACATAAAATATACATATCACTTTTAATCCCTCAAGAAACTGGTAAGATAGGCGATATTCTTATTTTACAGAGGAAGAAACTGAGTTGCTAAAGGCATAGTGGTTTGCCAAGTGTCAGTTGGGATTTTTAAACCAAGGTAAATTATATAACACTGTCTCAAAATGCTCTGAAATAATTTAAATTTCTAAAGATTGATTATGTATGTATATTATACTCTGTTTTCAAAATATTTATTTCTAGGGAATATGTTTTACTTGATACCTGCTGTGCTCATTTAAAAATACTCTGATGGTGTACTCCAGGTATTAAATAAATCAAAACTGTATTTAAATAGAACTTTGGCTTTTATTCTCATTATTTTCATTTAATCACAAAAATGATTTTAATATGTTGGTTTTTAATCTCTTATATGTTTTATTATATCTGCTTCCTTATTGATTTAATCAACTGTGACAACTCCAGCAAGCAAATAAAAAAGTGAAATAAAGTCAAAGGACAAAATTGAGGAAACAATTTAGTAGAAGATAAAATGTTTTTACAGTAAGTCTAAACTCATAATTTAAAATAGTTTAAAAATTATAGATGTGATATTTATTTGTAATCTATCTTTTCTTTCCAAGATAATATTAAAATGTGTTAAACCTGAAAACAGGTAAAACATCCCTTAGGTTCTTATACTTGGTCTTATACCATAGAATTCTTTAATATTAATGAATTATTTCAATTTAAGTATTTCACTTATTATAGAAATGATGAACTTGATTTCTGTCTTCTTAGTTGCATCTAAAGAGCACTAATACTTTATCTCTCTGGAATTCTATTCCATTTTGCAAAAACAGTTCAGGGACTGAACTACATCATAATTGTACAGAACTGTCCCTTTTAAAATATTTAACATAAATAACCATAAATTAATACTAATTGATCTCACACAGTGAACTATATATTATAGCAAAGTAGGTACACAGTATATATAAAGGAATCTTCGCTGTTCACCTTTCAAGTATATTTTTGACTGAAAAATATTTCTTTTGATTATTATGCTTAATCTTATATATGTTTTTGCAAACAGCATTGTGAATTATATTAATACTAACAGATAATTTTCAGTGAAGGAAATAAGGCTTCTGTTGGGTGTCTAAGAACCATAATATAAGATCAGTGCAGTAATTATTTTCATTCATAAATGGTAGGTGTGAGGTCCTGAGTGAACACTGAACAATAAGAATATATAATAGCAAAAGTAATAATTACATTAGTTTATTTAATTCTCCCAAGAACCTTGGAAACCTGATCTTCCTAATGATTACTCCATTTTCATGGATAATAAAAATGAACTTTGGAGGTTAAATAACATGACCAAAAACATGAGATGGGAGAGCCACAATTATAATCCAAGTGTATATGACCTTGAGTGCTATAAAGTGCTCCTAATTACTATATTTTTAAAACATTTAAAAGATATGTCAATTGGCTAATGCAAATGTATGATAAAATAAGAATCCTAAATTTTGGTTAAACCAAGCAAGATATATTGATGTTCTTTTTCCTTAGCATGTTAGCATTGTTGTAGACTTATTTACTACATAATTTGATCTAAGCTTTAGAAAGATAATATTATAGAAAGTAGATTTAAAGGAAAACAAAACTGATACAGAAATATATATTTGTAGTCACATGATATAGTGCAGATAAGAATTAGGAGGGTCTGAAATAAATTCATCAATTAACATATTGGTGTAAACAGTAAAAATAAATAGTATAAATGATACTTAGTGAGTGCCTAATGTGGGCTGGAGTTTGGTGTAAACACAAAGTCCTCACTCTCATTGAGCTCACATTTCACAAAAAGTAAATATATGTCAGGTAGTAACAGGTGCTATGAAGAGTTTCAGTAAAGTTGGTTAAAGGAGAGAGAGAGTATACAGAGGAAGGGGCTTTGGGGACTGGGATGTTATGGATAGGATTTCACTGTTTTTTCATACTTGAATAAGGAAGTCTTGAAACTGTCTTGAGAAGGAAGGAATGAAGTACTATATGAAGTACTTCTACTGGTTTTTATAAAATGAGAACAGAGGATTAACCATTAATCTGATGATGTGTAGACATCTCTAGAGCCTTGAGGAGAGCTATTGTGGATTGATAAGATGATAAGCCTGATCAAATTGGTTCAAGAGAACAGAAGAAGAGGAAGGGGGTTAGTATTAGTAGCTTTTTTGAGTTTTGCTATAAAAGAAAGCAGAGAAAAAGAATAGTATTTGGATAGGAATGTGCATTAAGTAAGGTTTGTTGTCATTTTAAAGATGAAAAAATTCCTTAAATCAGGTTTGCATGATGATGGGAATCATCCAGAAAAGAGGAAAATCAAGATGGCAACAGGCAGGATGATATTCTGGAGCACTGTCTTTGAGGAGCCTTCCTGGCATAAGTCCCTTTGAAGGACTTACCCTTACCATAGTTTGACCTCAGGCCAAACTGCAGGGAGAGAACACAGCCCCACATAAACAGAAAATTGTATTAAAGATTTACTGAGCTTGGCCAGGCCATCAGAGAGAGAAAGACCCAGATTCTCCACAGCCAATCCCTCCCATCAGGAAGTTTCCACAAGCCTCTTACCCTTATCTATCAGAGGGCAGACAGAATCAAAACCACAATTACAGAAAACTAATCAAAACTGCAATTATAGAAAACTAACCAAACTGATAATTGGATCACATCCTTGTCTGATTCAATGAAACTATGAGCACTGCCATGTAAGGCCACCCAAGATGGACAGGTAATGTGGAGAATTTTGACAAAACATGGTCCACTGGTGAAGGAAATGGCAAACCACTTCAGTATTCTTGCCTTGAGAACCCCGTGAACAGTATGAAAAGGCAAAAAGATAGGATACTGAAAGGTGAACTCCCCAGGTTGGTAGATGCTCAGTCTGCTATGGAGACAAGTGGAGACATAACTCTAGAAAGAATGAAGAGATGGAGTCAAAGTGAAAACAATACCCAGCTGTGGATGTGACCGGTGATGGAAGTAAAGTCTGATGCTGTAAAGAACAATATTGCATAGGAACCTGGAATGTTAGGTCCATGAATCAAGATAAATTGGAAGTGGTCAAATAGGAGAAGGAAGAGTTAACATCAACTATTTAGGAATCAGTGAACTAAAATGGACTGGAATGGATGAATTTAATTCAGATGACCATTATATCTACTACTGTGGACAAGAATCCCTTAGAAGAAATAGAGTATCCCTCATGGTCAATAAAAGAGTCCAAAATCCAGTATTTGAGTGCAATTTTAAAAACAACAGAATGATCTCTGATCATTTCCAAGACAAATAATTCAATATTACAGTAATCAGGTCTATGCCCCAACCACTAATGTTGAAGAAGCTGAAGATAAGTGGTTCTATGAACACCTACAAAACCATCTAGAACTGAAAAAAAATATGTCCTTCACATTGTAAGGAACTGGAAAGCAAAAGCAACAAGTCAAGAGATACCTGAAGTAACAGGCAAGTTTGGCCTTGGAGTACAGAATGAAGCAGATCAAAAGCTAATAGAGGTTTGCCAAGAGAAAGCACTAGTCCTAGCAAACACCCTCTTCCAACAACAGAAGAGACGACTTTACAAATGGACTTCACCTGGTGGTCAGTACCGAAATCAGATTGATTATATTCTTTGAGCCAAAAATAGAAAAGCTTTATACAGTCAGCAAAAACGAGACCAGGAGCTGACTGTGGCTCAGATCATGAATTCCTTATTGCCAAATT
>SJYX01014216.1:180886-195853 GCA_006410675.1 Oreotragus oreotragus | reverse complement strand
ACCTTGGCATTGTCCTATTATCTTGGACACATGACCCCAGTCATCAAGTGTCTTATATTTTGAGGGATAGCTCCTCTATCATAGTCAGTATAATAAAATGTCTTATGAGGATAAGAAATTTATTATATTTATAACAATATTTTTAGTCACACTATCACTTCCACCTGCTGCTTCCTCTAACTTTTAAGGATAAGTAACACGGACAGATTTTGATATTTTCTATCATTGTGGCAGTAGAGTATATATCAGTTACTGAGTATATTTCTTTTGTATTGTTTCCTAATTTTTATCAAAATGAAGCTAAATATTTGTTAAACTTCTATGCTTTTTCTTAATGTGTTGCAAGAATTTCATACCATAATTTTAATATTCAAGTGTCTGTGACAAATGTGTTTTTGTAAATAAGTTTATAATTTGGTGACTTATGTAACATTTTAGATAATATTTCTTTTAAGTTCTGCTAGGAAATTTTTCCCACAATGGTAAAAACTTGTATTAAATTTTTATATTTTTGTTGTTTTAATATGAGCAATATTAATAGAATAAGAATAAATTGTGCCTTTTTATTTTGCTGCTTTAAAAATATTTTATTCCAGTTCCTTAATCATCACAATAAACATTTGAGAGTAAATATCCTTATAAACATTAACTTTTAGAAACCTAAGGTTCAGAGATACTGGTTGACCATCAGAGAACAAGAGCTCACCTCATTGGCCCAGCTGGGCCTGACTCCTAACTCACTGCCATTCCTACTGTGTGTACGCGTGCATACTCAGTTGCTCAGTTATATCTGATTCTTTGTGCCCCCATGGACTGTATATAGCCTGGCAGGCTCCTCTGTCTGTGGGATTACTCAGGCAAGAATACTGGAGTGGGTTGCCACTTCCTTCCACAACTTAATGCAGTTCTGAGAAACCCCATAAAAATTTCACATTGTAAAATTTAGAACTTAGCTAAAGAACCAACCAGTGGGCTTCCCTTGTGGCTCAGTGGTGTATAATCCACCTGCCAATACAGGAGACGAGTTCAATTCCTGGGTCAGGAGGATGCCCTGGAGAAGAAAATGACAACCCATTCTTGGCCGGGGGAACCCACGTACAGAGGAAACTGGCAGACTACAGTCCATGGGGCTGCAAAAGAGTCAGACGTGACTTAGTGACTAAACAACAAGAAACAGTCCTTGCTAGGGAATAGCTGTTTATGAAGTGCAGACCAGTGTAAGGAGTGCATCGTGAAGTCGTGAAGTCACTCAGTCATGTCTGACTTTCTGCAATCCCATGGACTGTAGTCTACCAGGTTTCTTTGTCCATGGGCTTTTCAGGCAAGAGTACTGGAGTGGGTTGCCATTTCCTTCTCCAGGGGATCTTCCCGACCTAGGGATCGAACCCAGGTCTCCTGCATTGCAGGCAGATGCTTTACCCACTGAGCCACCAGNTGGACTGTAGTCTACCAGGTTTCTTTGTCCATGGGCTTTTCAGGCAAGAGTACTGGAGTGGGTTGCCATTTCCTTCTCCAGGGGATCTTCCCGACCTAGGGATCGAACCCAGGTCTCCTGCATTGCAGGCAGATGCTTTACCCACTGAGCCACCAGGGAAGCCCAAGGAATGCATAGATATGGTAATTCTCACACTTACAGTAATAAAAATGGAGAATACTTTTGGGTTACTTTTTCACTCTTCTTCCCTAATTCAATGAGTTTTAAGAGTCATAATTTGAAACTCTGCCATTAGCTCCATCAGAAATATTAAATGTTAAATAAAGTGATGTGTATTGGCTATAAAATGAACACCATTTATTATTCTAAGAATATAGAAAATGCTTTTATGTGAACATTAGAGAAATTGCCAAAAAAGCTATCTTATTTCAGTCGGTAGACAAGTTAATGTGCTACTGGAAAATGCATACATATTCTGACCTAATTAATTTCCAGAGCATTTTTTTGCTTCTGAAAAGAGTGCTCATAAGAACAGACTTTTGGACTCTGTGGGAGAGGGAGAGGGTGGGATGATTTGGGAGAATGGCATTGAAACATGTATACTATCATGTAATAAACGAATCGCTAGTCTAGGTNCTACTGGAAAATGCATACATATTCTGACCTAATTAATTTCCAGAGCATTTTTTTGCTTCTGAAAAGAGTGCTCATAAGAACAGACTTTTGGACTCTGTGGGAGAGGGAGAGGGTGGGATGATTTGGGAGAATGGCATTGAAACATGTATACTATCATGTAATAAACGAATCGCTAGTCTAGGTTCCATACAGGATACAGGATGCTTGGGGCTGGTGCACTGGGATGACCCAGAGAGATGATATGGGGAGGGTGGTGGGAGGGGGCTTCAGAGTTGGGAACTCATGTACACCTGTGGTGGATTCATGTCAATGTATGGCAAAACCAATACAGTATTGTAAAGTAAAAAAATAAAAAAATAATAATAATAAAGAGTGCTCAGAAAACCCCCCAATTAGTTCCACTGTCATACAGAAGTCTCACATTCTGAGGACAGGGTCTTAGGCATGAGTTAGTTTGTTAAATCGTTATTAAGGCTTCTGTTGTAGTGCTTTCTGGCATACTTCCTACCATAGTCAAATGTTCGCTTCAGTTTCTGGGTGCTTGAGCCTCAGTTGAGCAGACTTCCTTGTGATAAAATGTGTCACCTTTGTGCTTATTGTCCTAAAGACACTATCTCCAGGCATACCTGTCTTAATAAATAATTTGATATTTCTCACTTGGAGAGATTGATAAGGATAGTTTCAGGTACCTTCCACTTTCCAAGGTGACTAATTTAAAAATGCTTGAGAAGCTTGTAAGCATCAAAGTTTTAGGAATAACAGAGTGGAGGATGTGGCTGCTATGACTACTTCCTTCTGGAAAGTACATAAAGAAATGTAAGACAGTGTATCTTGTTACAGACATCTAATATAGTGAGTTGCTGTTTTTCCTCTATGTGAAGGAAGTAAAGGAGTCATTTTGTTTAAATTTAACATTCTTTCAAGAGCCATTAGGGTAGCTCTTAGCATGCTTATGTGATAACATGATCACTCTACTCTTGTCACATCATGCTTTGTCCTTTAGGATTGATTTATTCACTTACTTGCAACATGGTAAATGTCACTAAAAACCACCAAGCTAAATAGATATTTGTCTAATAATATCTAGTTTTTACCCCACTTAAGTTATTTTGCCATCTCTAAAGATTATACAAATAATAATATACCTTGATAGTACAGAAGAATGCTCAACCTCTCTATGATTAACTGACATTTTAAAATGCTTTTATTATAAACAAACTGAATTCTTTTTCTTTTCTACAGGACAACATTTTTAAGCTGCAAGAGTCACATTTTGAAAATGGCCGTGGGAAGAGCCCATATGACCCTAAACTGCGGACGGCATCTCTTTTAATAGGTACTTAATCAGCAATCAATTAAACAGTAAATTTTCTGTAGATAATCATCAGATTTCATGTTCCTTCTTATATATCAATATTTTCCTTTATTAATCGTAAAATATTCAGAGTATGTCAGTTGAGATATTTTCAAATATTTTGAAAATGAATAAGAGATACTAAATGCTGCTTTGATTTTTGTACTATCTAGTCTATGATTCTTTTTAATCAAAATGATTTAATAATATCTTTAAAACTGACTGCTCAATCATATACATCCCCACTGTTGTTGTTGTTTAGTTACTAAGTCGGGTTTGACTCTTTGCAACCCTTTGGACTATAGCCCAGCAAGCTCCTCTGTTCATGGGATTTCCCTGGCAAGAATACTGCAGTGGTTGCCATTTCTTTCTCCAGAGGATCTTCCCGATCCAGAGACTGAACCTCCGTCTCCTGCATTGGCAGGCCAATTCTTTAGTGCTGAGCCACCAGGGAAGCCCCATATCTCCACTAGACATTTACAGTTTTTGTGTTGTAAAAATATGGTTTTGATTTTTATTTGAAAGAGGTGTTTCAAAGGGGGAATTTTGACAAGTCAGAAAGAAAGATTGAGATTCATTCTCTATTGTTAATTGTAGTCCCAAGATTTGTAACACTTTTAACACTTGGACAACTTAATCAGTACAATACAACTAAATGGTAATACAATTGATAGATTTCCCCTTATGTTACTTTGATTTGACAAAGTTCTTGTGTGTTCATCTTTTTTGACTTTAGGGCTTTTCGCTCTTCCTTCTTCTTAAATCAAAGCATTCTATGTATTTCCTGTATACTTTGACCTCTTCTTTCTAATTTTATTCTTTCCTTTTTTCCTTAAATATTGCAGATAGGTGGTGAATGTTTAGCTATAGTTCAAAAGGATAGAAGTAGAAAGATAGAAGCAGAAGAGGGAAAAAGTTTTAGTTTGTATTGAAAGAGAATTTTTCCACATTCTTTTAAACACTCTGTACTGGGATTAAATAATACACAAAAAGTGTATCATCATTAAACAATTTTTTCTTTTTCGTCTCTTTTAATTGTTGAGTATGCCAGCAACCTGAAACACAGAAGATTCTGTTTTTACATAATCATGTAGAAATTATGTAACTTTTTGTTTCCTTTCCTTTTTTATGAAATATAGAAATTATTTGATAACATAACAACAATTATAGTAAAACTTTTCAGCTATAAACTTTCTATTTGAATTTTGAATAATATATCTAAATTTTTAAAAGGTAAATTTAGGATATTATTTGTTGTATAGTAGGTCCATAACGTTTTCCCTCTTTTTCTTTTAAAAGATAACCTTTATCCTCTGTTCAACAAGACAAGACTCTGGTCATATTGTCTACAGCATTAACTAGGAAAATATATTTTTCCAGTATTCTCTAGTGTTTATCATCCTTTCACTGATCCCTTTTTTATTAAGAATAAAACCATTATAGTATGAGTTATCTCTTCTACTGCTTTTGAAATGCAGACAATTTCAGTCCATTTGCTTCGTTTATGGAGCACTTTAACAGAAGTTTAAGACCTGAAGGAATGCAGCAGATGTAACACACTTATAATTTCCTTTTCACAGATGGCCTAGTGATTACATGTGAATAACTTCCTTAAGTACACACACAGAAATTTGAAAAGTGTCTTAAACAAAGGAGAGGAGTCCTATTTTGTTTGAACTTGCAGCCTATACTTGTTTAAATTGCACACTGAAAGCAAAGAGAGATTTCTCAGAAAGCAGTATATAAAATTGTACCTAGAACAGCTTTAATTTGTTGCCTGTTTCTCAGTAGGGATCTTCTTGATTATTTATTTTAATATTCCACTGAGTAAGGATGATGACAAGTAAGTATTACATAGTTCATATGGTATGCAACCACACAATGTCCATGAAGAATATGAAACGCCACAGTTTTGGTGTTATATTAGAACTTCTTTGAAAAAGTTGAATGGGTTTGTGAAAAAGAAGAGAGAGTGAGGGAAGTTTCATGAATCATGAAGAGGAGGCATAGCTAAAAAGAGAAGCAGCTTTTAAACGGAAGCCCAGATCTGACCTAGCCAGTGCTGTACAGTGATTGAATAATTTTCAGAAATATTTACTGCCTATTGACAATGACGATGATTCAAGCCAATGTAAGTTAATTTCTGAATCAGTTGAATAGCAGGATGCAGAAAAATGAGCAGGCCATCACACTATACATAGTAAAATCCTTCAAAATATTTGCAGCACCATGTTAATTCAAAAGCTGTGATTTCCTTTATTTTCTTCTTTTAAAACTATGCTATAAATTCTTCCTCTCACAGTAACTTTAATTCCCCTTGTTGGGTTCCTCTTGGCATTTTTTACTTTGCTGCTTTAAAAATATTGTTTAGTAATTTAATGGCGTTCTTTTAACATAGATATTTTCTACAACACTTCCCAAACTTATACATAAAAGTCACTGAAATATACAGATTGTACACTATACATTTAAAAAATGGTTTGGGGGAAAGCTTTCCAGCCAAAAGATTTTAAATATGCTCTCCTCATTTTTCCACATAGAAGAAATTTTCAAGGTGGTTCCAGGATGCTTCTTTCCCCAATACTGGGAAGAAAATTGTACTTTTAGCTCAAAGCACTTGTAAACTGGCTAGATGGATCTTAACAGTAGATATTTTTATATCCCCCATCATTCTTTTAAACAGTTTTAACCTGTTGTAAGCTTTAGAACCAGATGACCACTTAAAAACTTTGGTTTGTGAAATCTGTAAGAGTTAAATATAACCTCTTTCCAAACTGCCTTGCGTTTTAAGCTGATAACTATAGAAAATATGAGTTTTTCCTGAGCAATGCATAGTTACCCATACATAGTTACCCCAGTCCTATAATATGTCCCAAAGTTTTCAAATCACCTTAGAAAAGTAAAAATTTTCAAATCTACTTTAATAAAGGGCCTCCCAGGTGACTCAGTGGTAATGAATCCTCCTTCCAATGCAGAAGACTTGGGCTCGATCCCTGGGTTGGGAAGATATCCTGGAAAAGGGAATGGCTATGTACTCTATTATTCTTGCCTTGAGAGTTCCAAGACAGAGGAGCCTGGTGGGCTACATTCCATGGTGGGCTACAATCCATGGGGTCTGAAAGAGTGGAACATGACTGAACAGCTAAACACATAGATGCACTCACACACATACACACACACACACACACACACACACTTTCATGATATGAAGGGAACAGTCAACTTGAAAGCAGTTTTATGTTTCTGAAATCTTCATTAGTCATTCCATCATTAACAGATATTATGAGGACCAGCTTCAAGTGTTTGGGACTTTTACGAATGGTTTATTTCCCTAAGCTAACATTCTGCCATGCGTCAGGAAAGAACATAATTTGACATTAGACTATTCTCTCACTTGGTATTAGAGTAAATGAGGTACTCCCCAAATGAATTAACTAAAATGGAGAAAATCATTTGAAGTCTCTGTTTCTTTGTATAAAATGGCATGGCCATGTAAGTTCTACTAGTTTGTTGTAAGATTTAAATAAGACAGTGTAACAGCATAGTACATTTGGGTATGCACATATTTCTGGCATATAAATGTTAAGTAGAAACTGAAAAAAAAAAACGGAACTGGTAATAGTGGTTGCCTGTTGGGATAAATTTTATATTTTTAAGTTTATATCATTTACATTTATAACTATTTAAAGAATGATGTTAATTTTTAAAGGACAATATGAGTAACAAAGCCAATATATTCATTGGCATAGAAAAAGTGCTTAATAAATGTGAAAGTGTAAAAGTATTCCCATACCCTTGCACTTTCAAGAAGTAGATTTCATCCATGCCATGTGGTGTAGGTGTGTGTGTATGTGCGTGAGTGTGTGTGTAAGAAGAGAGACAGACATTTTCTCCTGCCTCTGTTTCTAATTACTCTGCTATCCTGTAAGGAGAATTTGCTTAAGGTGTTAACAACATAATGACTTGGTCTTTAGGCTTGTTTGATTTCTGCTCACATCCATGTCACACTTTACACCTGTGTTAGTAATGCTGTTATTTCATCAGGAAATTTTTTTTTTCCACCTTCTGTTTCTTCTCACCACACCCTTTTTAGGAATTGTAATCCAATACATTAACTGATCTAAGCCATATTTGTACTTCATTTTGAGCTGTGAACACAAAATACAGAGTACACATGAACTTTTGTTTTTTAACACTGCTTCTCAGGTAACGCTGCCATGGTGGGAATACAGTTCACTAAACTTTTTGTTCATCTCAGGAAAGAATGCTTTCTTTAGAGATAGGTAAGAAAGCTTACAGCTCAGAAAGAGTGGCATATACTCAAATAGCAACTTTCATATTTGACAATTTCTAGCATGTTATTTATATCCATAAGCACTAATTTATCTTAGTCTGATATATGTTTTGAGACATCTAATTTGTCTATATGGTATTTTTGTAGAAAAACTTAAAAATCTTTTTGGACAGAGTATCCATAACCACTTTTGTAATGTGTATCACAGTTCCTTGCATGTATTATTCTACCATCAATTTAATAAAATTGGACACATATATTTTCTTTCAGTAGTAATTTAGTATATTTGGAAAACCCAAAAGTATGTATCTTAGCTATAATGCAATTTGAACCATTGTAGGCTAACTTATATTTAAGGTCATAAAATTGAAAAATTATACATATATTCTGATAACTTAATAGATGACATCAAACATACAAAAAAGGCTTGGCAAATTGGCTTTTTAAATTAAAAAGAAAAACAAACATATTGTTTTCCACATATAAGCCAGCTAAGGTATAGTAGATTTATTCAACTCAGATATTTTGTTAGATCATTTCAGATAGCTGGAGAGTATAATAAGTCTTTAATATAAGGTGGTAATACACAGTTACATTAAATGAAATATACTCTGAGCTGATATATTTCTTCTTAAAGAGAATGCAAGAGTATGATATTCTACCACCTATACACTAGGGCCAAATAACAAAGGGGAATTGTTCCCCTTTGTTCGAAGAATCAGCATTGATAAGAATCCTATAGACCTCTGAGCAGAAAATCTGATCTAAGGCCCGGTGTTAACGAATAGTTACTGACACTAAGCACTGACAGTATTAGAATGTGCCCTCATGGCCACCTAATCATCTGGTGACCTCCAGCTCTTACATATTATGTTGACTCTAAAATAGTGTTTGAGTAGGAGGTAACTTTCTATGACTGGAAGCAACTGGTGCTTTAGCTGCAGCCTTTCTTTGGTTTCTAAGTCAACTCTTCATAAATTATATTCTTGATAATAAATTGAGCTATTCTACTGATGAACCCTCTACATTCTCTAAGGATCCTACTTATCTCTTGTCAAAAGGGAAATAAAATCAGTCTTTCTGCCTTTGCACTCATTTATATTGATTTTTTTACTCTCCTTATGTGGGAATAGATTAAAAGATAATGATGAGTTTTAACAAAGCTAAAGAAATGAATATGAGAAACAAACACCTGTCATATTCCAATAATATTTACTTGGTTGTAGTTTTTGTTATTTTATCTCTCTGGAATAGAGTTTACATATAATAGCAATCATAATTATGAATTTTACTCACATTGAAAAAGCTAAATGAAAAAAAAAAGATTAACTCATGATATTCTTTACTCTTCCATTTCTGATTACACGTATTATTAGGCATGGTCTGACAACTCTCTGATATATAATCACTCAGTTTTCACCTTTTTTTCACCTTTCCTTATTTTCATTACCTCACATATGGTTGAGAGGGCAATGAGGTTCAACAAACGATTTAATGCTTTTGAATTTTAAGGTACAGAGGACACAGATCTTCATTTGAAAGGTGTTCCAACATGAAAATGTTTGAAATTGACTTGAACATTTCAGGTTGCTTTCACAATACATTTTAAATTAACATTCTTTTATTCATATAGATAAAAATAATCACCTGAAATTTAAAAATTCATCACATCTGTCAGTCAGTTATTTGTAAAAAGATTGTGTCAACCTTAACTAAAGTGTTAAGCATATTGAATATAGGTTATACTAAGTAGACCATCTACATTAAAATATTGCACAGTACCTTTGAAACTTGTAAATAGTTTGTTAATAGTGTTTCTGTACTTTTCAGACAGGGTTACTTTTTTTACCTTATGGGTAGATAAAACATTATTGCAGTATATTATTGTGAGAGCAAGTCAGTTTTGAACTTTAATTAAATAAAGAGAAGACAAGATGTTTTTGAATCCCAAAAATACCACAATATGCAATATGTAAATTTATGATGTCCCATGAATACTGTTCATAGAGCTGGTGAATTTTACTTAATATATTTTCGGACCATCACTTTTGACTTGATTCACAACAGTTCAGAATAAGTGATAAATTTTTAAAACTCAGTCTCTAAGAGAAGCTATCTTTTTGTTAATATTTAAAGTCATAACTGAGAGTTACTCAGTGATTCTATGTAGCTGTCCTGTACTGCTTTGGACATTTTCCAAAGCCTGGTGCATTCAAACACATCAAAGAACCAGAGGTTCTACCAGAGGAATTAATTTAAGCTCAGTCATGTCCAATTCTTTGTGACCCCATGGACTATAGCCCACCAGGCTCCTCTGTCCATGAAATTCTCCATGCAAGAATACTGGAGTAGGTTGCCATTCCCATTTCCAGCTGATCTTCCCAATCCAGGGTAGAACCCTGGTCTTCTGAATTGGTGGCAGATTCTTCACTGTCTGAGCCACCAGGGAAGCCAAATTTAGTGTGGACTCCTGAAAATGTCCATTTTCGTTTCAAAGACCTTTATTTTCAAGTGAGAATTGTAGGTGTGAACCAAGAATATCACATAAAAGATCAATTAATAAGACTTTGCAAAAGGTATTGATAACTGAAGATGTACAGAAAGTTTCTGATTGATACATAGAAAAGTCCTTTGGAAATTAGTGGTATACTAGGGTTTAACTTATAATTTGTGTATGCCTACTTTGTTCTCTGAGTATTTCTCGTCAGTTATTTAGAAACATTAACCTGCCCAAATAACCAACAAGATAATATTACTTTTTACTGTCATTATGGTAGATTATTTGGAGAAAATATTTATTGTTTTTCTGTTGATAATTTACATAAGCAAGCAGGCAATAATGCATTTTCTGGGTGGAATAATATGAGGCATTTTTTTGTTTAAAGGAAAGAAAATGCCAATTTTACAAACTTCNATATTTATTGTTTTTCTGTTGATAATTTACATAAGCAAGCAGGCAATAATGCATTTTCTGGGTGGAATAATATGAGGCATTTTTTTGTTTAAAGGAAAGAAAATGCCAATTTTACAAACTTCAGTTTATTAAAAGGTGATATGATATATATTTAGTATAAGAAACTTGGGGTTAAACAGACTTGAGTTTCAACTTTCACCTTGACTTGCTAGTCATTCAGCTGAGGAAACTTGGGTTTCGTGAAGTGTAAAATAAGGATAACATGTACGTCATGGGGTTGTTGACAGAAGTAAATAAGATAATTTGGAAGTGTCAAGCCAGAACCTGACTGCCCCACAAGCACAAATGATATGCAGTAAATATTAAGTTCTCTTTCTCCTTGTTTCTTTTTCCTTTCTGTTCCAACCTGCTGATTATGATTCTTCCATTATTAAATTCTGTCCTAGAGTTAATTCAATTTAAGTAGAAATGAATCAAGGCACAACAGAATCTTGAGCTATAATGATTATGGCCTGTGTTTATCAAAATCCCCCATCTTCAAATACATTTCTGTTATATTTGAGACTCTGTGGTGGACTTGTTTTATCATTATATGACAGCTCATACCAAATTAGAATACTTTTACCACTTTATGTATTAAAAAATGGAAGGCAAGAAAAGTATTAGTCTTTTGGAAATTATAGCAAAATTTCATTAATTAAGTCCCACTAAAAAGGAAATATATTAAAATTTAATTTTTTGATTAAAGCCAAAAGTGTAAATAATATTTTAAAATGAGACTGTAAAAAATAAAGATATTAGAATCATAGTAGCTTTAAACATATAAAAGCAGACAATGTGGTACATATAATTTTTGTTTCCATTAGTAATGTCCACTGAATCATATTTTACTCAATTTTTCAGTGAGTGCTAAATGAGTAGTGAGATATTCCCTTCTACAAAGATATAGGATAAATATTAGTAGCTTCGCATGACGATGCAGAGGGCGTTAGGATGGTCTTAACATGAAACTTGTATTTAGTTTTGGTTTAAGTTGCCTTAATTAAAGTACGTGTATGTGGTTTTATTTTATCACGATGCAGATGGAGAATTATACTCTGGAACAGCAGCTGATTTTATGGGGCGAGACTTTGCTATCTTCCGAACTCTTGGGCACCATCATCCGATCAGGACGGAGCAGCACGATTCCAGGTGGCTCAACGGTAGGTGCCGCTGCTTGCGAGAGCACAGGCACGTAACATGGCGTCTGTGCGAAGGCCGTGGGGCGGTTTCCCCCTATCGTGCAGGCAGTATGAGTGGAGATTCAGTGTGCGGTTAAATTCATAGTGATGACTGCATGGCTGTGGGTGTGAGAAAGCGGGGCAAAAAGAGAAAAGAGATTAAAAACTGTGGAAAATATGTGCTTTGTGCCAAAAGTAAAGTTTCCCAGTAGTTACCAATGGAAAAAAATAGATTTGGGCTGGAGCTACGGAAGGGAGACAGTGGAAAAAGATAAGATGCCTTACCAATCTTGTCTTCCAGGGACACCACCACACATCTCATGTAGTATTTTTTCCTCCACACCTCTCATGTTGCCTTTAGAGCATCATATAAATTCTTAAATGTTTAAAAAATTGTGCTAAACACATTACACTGAAAATATTTTTGAAACATTTGTATCATATCGTTTGATTTTCCTTTAATCTTTCTAAAATTCTTTTTTCCACTTTACAGGTTGGGAAATTAAGACTAATATGTTAATCTAAGATTACATCTACCCCATAGTAGATTTTGGAAAGGAACATAGTTTTTTGAATTTCAGGTACTGGTGTCACTCCTCGATCAAGCAGATACTTTTTTAAAAATTATATATTTTGAAGTGTAGTTGACTTACAGTATTGTGGTAATTTCTGCTGTACACCAAAGCAATTTGGTTATACATATAGAAATATATTTTTTACATATTATTTTCCATTATGGTTTATCACAAAATATTGAATGTAGTTCTGTGTTCTACACAGTAGTTCTTTATTGTTTATCCATTTACTATATGCTGGTTTGCAAAGCAGATACTTTTAAAATTGTTTTTCTTTTTAATATATAAATAAATTTACAATTGAAAATGATAAAATTTATATGCCTAAAATAAGTAAACACTACTTTCACTCAAATTTTAAGCCAAATAATCCTTATGTAAGTCTTCTATGTAGAGTTTTTTTTTTAATTATGCATTCATCAGTGATTTTTATACTAGTCATTCAAATATGTTCATAGATGTTTTTATTATTAAATAAGGATTTCCATTTTATCTGCCCTCAATCCTATAATATAAAGATTCCCAATCCCTAATCACATTTTCATGAATTCTCCTTTGGTTTCACGTACCTCATTAAGAAGGTTGAATTTCATAGCTTACAATCCATCTATGTACTCAGTAAGGTACTTGATTATCTTAGTATTTGAACTTCTGCCACATTTGTTTCTCCTGCTCTTCTAGGGTTACCTCAAATTAATTTCATCTCTGTCTTGTTTGTTAGAGAGAAATCAAAATCTGCTTCTGAGCCTCTGCAATGTCAGGAGACCATGAGTTGTGGGCCTTTCTTCTCTGTGCTCATGCTCAGTTGCTCAGGCGTGTCTGACTCTGTGACCCCATGAACTGTACCCCACCAGGCTCCTCTGTTCATGGGATTTTCCAGACAAGAATACTGGAGTGCGTTGCCATTCCCTTCTCCATTGTTCTCTGTATCCCAACTCTAAAATGACTATTTAAACCATAAAATATGTCTCAAATTACCTCAGTCAGCATTCATTTCTCCTATAGCAACGTTTCTGATTGTCCTGTTATTTTTCATGTATTAATGAAAATGATGTGCTTCTTACCTTCCACCTTTGACCCTACTGCCTTTGCTCTTAATTGCATTGATTTTTGTCATAAATTTACCCAGTTTACTTTCTTTTTGCTGACTTTATTGGTTCTTCACTTCTGATTTCTTCCCTGACCTGAAAACGTACTCATGCACCCTACCTACATTCTCCATTTAATGATGGTGAACCACAAGGTCCCTAGATGTCTTAAGTCCATAGTCTGGTTAAGGAACTTGCTTACTCAACATTTTCACTACGTTTAGCTGTTTGCATCCTGACTTTGATTCCATGAAACTGCTCCTCCACTAATGACTTTCTGTGATTTTTTTAAAAAATCAATCTCCATTTCAACTCTCTCTCCCACAGTATTTGTCACTAGCCTTTTCTCTTTAAAAGAGTCTCTTCTGTGTTTCCTGTATTTCCTGCTCTCCCAAGTTTACAATAAATTTCATATTACTTGCCAGTTGCTGTCCTTTAAATTAATATGATGCCTAACTAAGATAATTCATGATTCACTACAGACACAGTGGTAATCAAAAGGGACTGGGCATATAGCTAGATACCTGCCGTCTGGGAATAGAGGAGGTAGAATGGTACCAGGTGATCATCTGAGAAATTAGAAGCCTCACCAAGGAACAGAAAAGATGCTGAGATCGTGATAAGACTCTCTGTGTAAAGTCGTAAAAGACCCAAAGTCTAAAATCCCAGAGGACAGTTTTGGAATATCCACTGTCAATTATTTAACCTATGCTCTGTCAGTCAGTTCAGTTGCTCAGTCGTGTCCGACTCTTTGCAATTTGCGAACACATGAACTGCAGCACGCCAGGTCTCCCTGTTCATCACCAACACCCGGAGTTCACTCAGACTCATGTCCATTGAATCGGTGATGCCATCCAGCCATCTCATCCTCTGTCGTCCCCTTCTTTTCCTGCCCCCAATCCCTCCCAGCATCAGAGTCTTTTCCAATGAGTCAACTCTTTGCATGAGGTGGCCAAAGTACTGGAGTTTCAGCTTTAGCATCATTCCTTCCAAAGATGTCCATCAGCAGATGAATGGATACGAAAGCTGTGGTACATACACACAGTGGAGTATTAATCAGCCATTAAAAAGAATACATTTGAATCAATTCTAATGAGGTGGATGAAACTGGAGCCTATTATACAGAGTGAAGTAAGCCAGAAAGAAAAACACCAATACAGTATACTAACACATATATATGGAATTTAGAAAGATGGTAATGATAACCCTGTATGTGAGACAGCAAAAGAGACACAGATGTATAGAACAGACTTTTGAACTCTTTGGAAGAGGGAGAGCGTGGGATGATTTGGGAGAATGGCATTGAAACATGTATACTATCATGTAAGAAATGAATCTCCAGTCTGTGTTTGATGCAGGATGCAGGATGCTTGGGGCTGGTGCACGGGGAAGATCCAGAGAGATGATATGGGGTGGGAGGTGGGAGAGGGGTTCAGGATTGGGAACTCATG